>SJYC01028045.1:0-33025 GCA_006408675.1 Madoqua kirkii | reverse complement strand
CTCTTATTGGTCATATCATTTCCAAATATCTTCTCTCATTTAGCAGGTTGTCTTGTTTGTTGATGGTTTCCTTTGCTGTGCAAAAGCTTTTAAGTTAAATTAGGTCCCATTTGTTTGTTTGTTTGTTTCCTTTGCTTTAGGAGATGGTCCAAAAACTATTGCTGTGATTACTGTCAGGTAGTGTCTGGTCTTATATCCTCACAAAATTTTACTGTTCATAAAATGCTAGAACATTATTATACTAAATATGCTCTAAAATACATTGTGTGAATATTGGTTCATTAAAGTTAGTTTTGCCATATCCATCTATCAGGGATCTTGAAGGGACAGGCAGGAACCAGCTATGGGCCACCACCCTCCTTCCCTCTAGAAGGCAGGAGAGAGAAGCAGAGAAACTTGGTCCTCAGCTAGAAGAGCTGTGCCTGGAGACGGGCTGGAAGGTCTCTGATTTTAGCTTTTGTGAAGCTCAACTACATCCCCATCCTTGGGTTTTGTGAGACTCAGCTTGATAATAAATTCCTCTTTTTTTGCTTACCCTAACAGAAGTGTGCATGCGTGCTAAGTCACTTCAGTCGTGTCCAACCCTGTGTCCATGGACTGTAACCCAGGCTCCTCTGTCCTTGGGATCCTCCAGACAATACTGGAGTGGGTTGCCAAGTCCTTCTCCAGGGGATCTTCCTGACCCGGGGATTGAACCCATGTCTCTTACGTCTCTGGCACTGGCAGGTGGGTTCTTTAACACTAGTGCCACCTGGCAAGCCTGTATCTCTATTAATTAGAACTAAGAAAGACTAGATTTATCTGCTGCTGAGGAAACTTTCAAGTTACTCACTGCTTATTGTGTGTCATGCAATGTAGCAATGCATGCTTTACCTTATTTAATCCTTAAAAACAATGCCATGAGCGAGGCATTATCATGATTATTATTACCTGCATTTTATGGATAAAAACATCAAGATTTAGTAAAGTTTAGTCATTTGTTCCAAATCACCGTCTATTATGTGGCAAAATGGAGATTCAAACACAGAATTGTTGACACAAAAATACACGCTATAAACCATTATGCTATATTATTTACTGAAACACCTATAGGCATATTATGTACCAGAACAAAATATTTGCATCTAAAAACTTTTAATGAAAATCTTCAAGGATTCACAAGAGCAGAAAATCAGTGTAAGAAGCCCCAGTGACCCATGGCCCAGCTTCTCTGTTTATCAACATTTTGCCAATCTTGGCTCATCTACCGCTCCCCGCCCCCACCTTCTAACTCTGGTTAACATGCTGCAATCTTACATGAATATGGTACATATGTCACAGCCGAAAAATCAAGACTGGTGCAGTAACTAAACTGCAGGCCGTGCCCAGATTCTCCTAGTTTGTGCCCAGTGGCCCTTTCCTGCGTCGCGATCCCGTCAGGGTGCAGCTTCCCTGCGGCACTGTTCAGTCCTGGCCTCTCCTTAGCTTCTTCCGCTTTGTGTGTTTCTCAGTCTTGCCTTGCTTTTCTTGGCCTGGGTGATTTTGAGGTGCGTTGATCAGGTATTTTGTAGAATTCCCATGTGTTTGATGCCTTTCTCATGTAAGACTAGGGGTTAGTTTTTCAGGAAGAAAATCAGAGGTGAAGTGCCTGTCTCATCACATATAGGGTACCTGATCTCAACATGACTTATTTCTCATTTAATCCTGACCACCTGGCTAAAGCAGTATTTTCCAGATTTCGCCACTGGACAGTTATTTTTTCACTCTGTACAAACTTATTCTTTGGAAGCAAGTCACTAAGTACGATCCACACTCATGATAGGGGACTCAGTGTCACCTGGACTGGCCATAAATTTGGAATTCTTCTGTAAGAAAGACCACAAATGATCTTAAAATATTTCATTCTTCTTTGCCAGTAAATGGTCTAGGGATGGGCATGTGTGATGATTCTAGGAAATATTTTTCTCCCTGATGAGAAGAAACAATTATGCCAGAAGGAAGCTTCTCCTTGTCTTCTCTGCAGCAAGTGGGGCCTTCCTCTCCTTGGTTACACGTATCCCTTGGAGTGACAGTGACTATCTTGGGGCCATGAGGCGATAAGCCAGGGATGGAAAGTCAATGTTATTGGGATGGCCAGAGTTAGAATACTGTATTGGCGAAACCAATACAGTATTATGAAGTAAAATAATAAATTAAAAAAAAAAAAAAAAAAAAGAGGGTCGAAGGCCTTGAAACTATCTCCCTCCAGCCTTCTTGTTACATGGGCCTAAACTTATTTTTTGCTTATGTCACCCTCAGCTGCTGCTCTGTTGTGCTTGGTCACTCAGTCGTATCTGACTCTTTGAGACCCCATGGACTGTAGCCCGCCAGGCTCCTCTGTCCATGGGATTCTTCAGGCAAGAGTACTGGAGTGGGTTGCCATGCCCTCCTCCAGGGGATCTTCCCAACCCAGGGATTGAACTCAGGTCTCCTGCATTGCAGGCAAATTATTTACCACCTGAGCCACCAGGGAAGCCCAAGAAAACTGGAGTGGGTACCTGATCCCTTCTCCAGGGGAACATCCTCAAAAGCATTCCCAGTTGATACAGGAACCTCATCCATCTTTTTTTTAAACAACAGTAGCTGTCCTCATCTAGGACATGGCACACATTTTTAAAGTAAGTAAATGAAGGACTAAATTAAGAAGCTATTATAACCAAAAACCATCAATGTCACTAAGGCCAGAATATCTGGCAATTAGATTCTATACTTCCATTTCTCCTCTCAAAGAAATACAACAGAAGTATATGCATTCTACCATTGCAGAAAAAACTTATTAATATGATTAGTTGACAGCAGCAAAAATTTTTGATGTGTATCAAATTCAAATTGAGATATATATATATAATCATTTATTAATTTTTAGGACTAATTACTAAATTTTAGGACTTATTAACCAAAATATCTCTTTGCCTTTGATTGAGGAAAATAATGGAATGTCTACCATACAGCAATGAGAATGAAAAACTATCATGCAACAGCAAGGATGACTCTCACATGTATAATGTTGAGTAACAGATATCAGACACAAATGTTTACACTGCATTGATTATATTGATATAAAGTTAAACAAGCAAATTAACCTCCACTGTCCAAAGTCGAACAGTGTTTATCCATGAGCGGTGGTAACAATAAAGTGTTTCCATGGAAGGGCTTCGGGTTGGTAATTTTTTCTTGATCATGGCGTTGGTTAGAGGTGTGTTCAGTTTGTGGCAGCTCAGAGATGTGTACATTTATGACACAAGAAAGCTTGATAAAGCTTTCTTTAAAAATTCACCCTGAAAATGTCTACTTCTAGCATATTATTAATCAACTTTGGGAGTGGATATAGCAACCCACTCCAGTACTCTTGCCTGGAAAATCCCATGGACAGAGGAGCCTGGTGGGCTGCAGTCCATGGGGTCGCAAAGAATCAGACATGACTGAGTGACTTCACTTTTACTTTTCACTTTCATGCATTGGAGAAGGAAATGGCAACCCACTCCAGTATTATTGCCTGGAGAATCCCAGGGACAGAAGAGGCTAGTGGGCTGCCGTCTATGGGGTCACACTGAAGCGACTTAGCAGCAGCAGCAAACCTCTTCAACAGTGTTTATTTACAAATAGCATAAAATGGTTCATGATTTTCAGTAAAATTTAGATTGGGGCCAACTAACTTACTGCAGGAAGTCTCCAATTTATGAATGTAAACAGTCTTTGTATGTATAATAACGCATTCGCAATTCAGTTGTTACAGACAGTATTTCCCCACAGGTTTAGTGTTAGAATAACCATTTGGATAGAGGCCAACTGGTAATAATGAAGCTGAAAGGCTATTTATTTCCCATTAAACAAGAGCATATAATTATCCCTGTTACACATACACAAGGCTGAAACAGCTTTCAAAAATAAATATAAAAAGATAAAAACATAATTGAGATTAAATTTTACTTTAAATCCATCAGACTAGTGGTGGTTTAGTCACTAAGTTGTATCTGAGGGTGAGGAAAAGTGGCTTAGTTTTAATAAAAATGGACTGTGACCCAGGAATTCTAATAAAGACTAATGATAATTTAAGACTGAAGGTAGATGTATGGAAAGAGTAATATGGAAACTCATATTACCATATGTAAAATAGATAGCCAACGGGAATTTGCTGTATGGCTCAGGAAACTCGAACCCAGGCTCTGTATCAACCTAGAGGGGTGTGATAGGGAGGGAGGTTCAAAAAGGAGGGGATATATGTATACCTGTGGCTGATAGCTCAGTTGGTAAATAATCCGCCTGCAATGCAGGAGATACTAGTTTGATTCCGGGGTCGGGAAGATCTCCTGGAGGAGGGAAAGGCTAACACTCCAGTATTCTGCCCTGGAGAATTCCACAGACTGTATAGTCCATAGGGTTGTAAAGAGTTAGACATGACTGAACGACTTTCACACACACACATGGCTGATTCATGTTGAGGCTTGACAGAAAACAAAATTCTGTAAAGCAATTATCTTCCATTAAAAAAAAATTAATTTAAAAAAAAAGAGTGAAGGGAGAGAGGGTGGTCTCAGAAGTTAAGCATTCAGGTATTTCCTGACAAAGTTGCCCACACTATCTACTTATGTTCTTTTACAAGGAATCCCCCACCTCCCCCATCTGCTTGTTCTCACAGTACAGTGATCACGCAAAACGAAATGTGTGCGCATGTGCACTGCAGCGTCTCTTCCCCTTTTCCATTGTGCTTTTCTAGATTCACGGTAACTAAATTTCAGAACCATCTGCTTTATGTATCTTAACTTATAATCATCCAAATAAGTTTTGAGGATAACTTTTTTCACAGACGACGGCTCAGAGGCACAGAAAAACTCAGTGACATGCATGAGACCCCAGAGCTGGAAAGCAGGGAGCTATGTTTGGACGCAGGCAGCTTGGACCCAGTCGGGCTTGTCATCACTTTTCTGTAGGGAGAACAGTGTTTTCCAAAAGCATGTTCAATAATCTCACCAACAGACCCTCTACTGTTGTCTCTGCTACAAATGAAGCGTGCATACTTGAGCTATGCATGAGCTGTGAGTACGCATATGAGCTACACATACTTGAGAACATGAACTGACCACATCTGCAGGCTGCATCGTTTCTTCATCGTTAAAACCTACCCTTTTCCTGCCTGTAAAGGTGGTTGAGAGAATGACTGCAGTAAAATCAGAAAGTGTATGTCAGAGTTTTTAGTTTCTCTGGAGCTAAGAGAGGTTTAATGTGTAACTATGAAATTGAGTAAGCACATTATTTACCATCTTTCCAGAAAAGTGTACTATTATGTCAAATCACTTCTATTATAAATGTCGTTTTGTGCTCACTCAGTCGGGTCTGACCCTTCGGGGGCCCATGGCTTGTAGCCCTCCAGGCTCCTTTGCCCGTGGGATTTTCCAGGAGAGCAAACTTGAGTTGCTATTTCCTACTTCAGGGGATCTTCATGACCCAGAGACTGAACCCATGTCTCTTGTGTCTCCTGCACTGGCAGGCATATTCTTTGCCACTATGCCCCATGGGAACCCCCCATAGATAATGTTGAGAATAATCATTAATAACTTTGATTGGCACCTTTGTTGCCTGTTATCAGTTAGTGTTCACCAAAACTGATTTCTCGACAAACATTTTTAAGTTAATTATTATGCCTACTTAGGATGCTTGAAATTTTATAATAATCACACTAAATTTCACAAGAAAATTGGGGTTCTAAGGAATTCAGAAGTTTTGACCTTACACGGTGTTAAAAAAGGAACTTTATCAAGAACTTAGCATAATTTTAAAAATCAAGTTTTAGTACACAGGTATTTGTGACTGGTCAACTCTCTTCCGTAAACTAACATATGACTCTTATGCAGTTAGGAAAATTTAAGTTAATACTATCTTTTCACATATTTAGGACTTTGTTAAAAAGACTGCAGTTAATTTCTCCCATACCCAGCAGCCAACCTCTCTTGTTCTATACAACCAAAGTGTGCTAAATCGAATCGTGTCAACCAGATTCCAAGCAGCAGAGCCTGGGGAAGACGCTGCCTGGATATTTCCTGTTCTCTCCTAGCTTCACTCACCGTCGGACAAGTCAGCTCGGTGGCTGCCGTGCGGCGCTCCCAGCACTACACCGTCCCGTCTTTCTAATGCCATCTGGAGAAACAAACTGAGCATTTGCCCTAGCTCCGCTTTTGAACAATTAAAAAGATTTCCCTCCACTTAACACTCTTTGTGGTCAGTCCAATAGTCTTTTTGGTACTAAACTCTGATATTCTAAAAAAAATTTTCTCTCACTTTCATGTTAAAATTACCAGGACAAAAAAACCTAAGGCAAATTGATTTAGACATGCCTGAAATATAAGAGTTGTTAACATTTCAGGACAGCTGGAAATCCTAAAGGAAGGAACTGTATTCAACAAGTTGTGGCACTGGAAAAGTGAAAGTCACTCAATCATGTCTGACTCTTTGCGACCCCATGGACTGTGGCCTGCCGGGGTCCTCTGTCCATGGGATTCTTCAGGCCAGAGGACTGGAGTTGGTAGTGTTCCTTCTCCAAGGGATCTTCCCAATCCAGGGATTGAACCTAGGTCTCCCGTGGGCACTCTTTACCATCTGAGCCATCAGGGAAGACCAATAACTCATCAAAACTGTTTGCACTGTTATGTGAAAATCAAAATTGGGTGGTTTGAGTTATATGGGTGGGAATCATGATAAATATGCCAATGGAAGTTTCCAGGTTTAGGAATGCATGTGCAATTGACTCTGGTACACAGATGGTGTGAATACACACACCATAGGGAGGCAGGTGAAGTGAGGTTTGAGAAGATTCCATCTAACATCCTGAAAGTTCTCTTTTCTCTTAGGAAACTCCTGCTATCTGAACCCATCCTGCTAACACCATCTTCAGGAAGGGAAGCAAAGCCTCCAAAAGGGTCCTTGTTTCTGCCTGCATCAACCACAGAACCAGATGCGACAAAACAATCTCATCATGCGGCCTCCACCAAGACTGACTCTGCTTCTGTCTGTTCCTACCTTTCTTTTTGAGATAAGTTTAAACAGGGATTCTCATAGGGCATAAGTCCCAAGTAAAACTGACTTCTTAATAAAAGAGTACTTGCCTTAATAAGAAAATGTGACAAAGTCTGAATAAGGAATGATGAAAGCTGCAAAGCAGCACATACCTTTTCCATTTGGTTGTTTCTAATCCTCGGTGCTTTGAAAAACTGAATTTCTGGGTAATGATTCATGGTTCTCTTCCATATCTTCTTCACCAACAGAGCTGGCTGGTATGCAGATATTATTTGTAAAGCACAAATATTACCAACGTTCCCACTCTGGCATATTGATTTAGTTGAAACAAAACAAACCACACCTACTCTATCAAACCCCCAATTACTAATAGGAACAAGCAAAAATAAGTATCTAGATTATTAGATTGATGGTTTAAAAGCATATTTCATTATATTCTTAATAGAATAAATTGGCATTAAAAGGTAGGAAAACCAATTACATTTATGTTTTAATAAGGGTAAATAAAAGCCAAATTACACCCCACTGTTAAATTTTTTTTTTAATTCTAGGGTATATATACAGGGGCAGGGCAGGGGGGGTGCGGAATAGCACAGTAAAGTCAGTTCAGGGCTTCTGTATGAACAGATGATACCCCTGTCTTTCCCATGAAACGTTTCTAAGCAGTTCTGTCAACCACACTGGTCCCATAAGACACAGAATGGTGGCGTCTCTCACACTTGTTGCTTCTGATTCCCAAGAGGTCCGCAGCTAATATTCTCACTTCTGGGTAAGAGAAAAGGCATTCTGGTCCATTAATTCGCCTACTCGCTCCTGGAGGACATTAACCAACTCTGCTATTACGAAGACATGAGTGTCGTCAATGTCCTGAATGATGAACTTCTTCCCGAGGGCGTTTGACTCGTCCAAGTACAGCAGAAACTGCTTCATGGCAGGGTCACTGTCGAGATAAAACACGTGATGAGACAAGCACAGCAGAAACTGCTTCGTGGCAGGGTCACTGTCAAGATGAAACACGTGACAAGGGGACACCACGCTGTCTAGGTAAACCAGAGACCTGAACAATGAAAACTGCGCACAGACTGTTTGAGGATAATCTTAGAAGTCGGAAAGTGTTCCCCAACCCCTCCCCTCTCTTCTCTGCCCCAAGGGTTGACGATTCACAGACGCAGCTTCATTGAGAACAGTTGGTGAAGTTTAGAAGAGCCCGACAATGAGATTTAAATAATAATTTGTCAGTGACAAGTGTAAAAGTAAAGCAACAGTCACAGCTCTGTAGTTAACAGGGACCCAAAGCACGGCCCTGTGGACTGATTTAAAAAATGTCAAAGACAATGTCTGGCTGGTAATAAATATTCAAGTATTTTTCTCTTTAATTCTGAACCTCATAAGTCTGAACTATCACTTAGAATCTTTAAAGGTAATTCTAACCAAATCTTCTGGAGGATATTGAGCTCAGAAAAAGAGCTAAATTCAACTCTATTTGTGATTTTTAGCTTGAATAAACAGGACAGTCTTAAGGCAAAGAGATAAAATTTTCTGGATTTATAGAAATGCTTTTATAAAAGCATTTCTGAATCACAACAAAGGACATAATATACAATAAGGTGTTTAGCAAAAGATGACTATAAAGTTATGTCCAGTTACATACAGATTTTTTTTAATTCTGAGAGAAAACAATCTTACATAATCTTTCTTTCTGAGGGATGTCAACATCAATTACAAAAATAACTATTTAATTCAAAGAGGTCAGTGTAATTTACTGAAAACTGTATACATCTTATTGCTTTTAAGTACAACATAGGTATACGTGAAGCTAACAAGTAATAGATTTCAATTACTAAATGAGTATGGTGCATGGCATACTAACTATGAATAAAGTCAAGTCTTCCTGAAAAAACGGCTGTCTTAATTACTTTCAACAACTTACCTTCAAAATAACTTTACTAACAATTTACTATGCTCTAAAATGATGTGAATAAATAAGCAGGTCTGCCCATGTCAGAAATGACACAGATTTTAAATTTAGCTCCTAGTATATTTGTTACCTTAGGTTCAGAATACTAAGGTTATATTTACCTACTTAAGTTTGGCAAAATTCTATAGCTGCAGAATCAGAATGACCTTACTAATGTGGGATATTGATTTGTTCAGAAGTAGCAAACATGCTTGGAGAAGGAAATGGCAACCCACTCCAGTGTTCTTGCCTGGAGAATCCCAGGGACGGGGGAGCCTGGTCGGCTGCCGTCTATGGGGTCACACAGAGTCAGACACGACTGAAGTGACTTAGCAGCAGCAGCAGCAAATACACTCTTTTAAGGTTTATTCTCTCATTCAATAAAAACTTACTGACCACCCAACATGTGTCCAGTGCTACTGTGGTCCAAGGGATTCAGCAGTGAAGCAAACAATTCAGAACCCTTTCTATCGTGGTGCTTACAGTCTAGTGGTAACACTATGACAAACACACAAAAGCCAAGGAATCAGAGTGAGAAGTGGCAGTGACGACAGTGACGTGATCTCCAAAGTTGAAGAAGGGCCTCACGGAAGGCCTTACTGAGCAGGTGGTATCTGAACAAACGTCAGGAGGAGGCACAGAGCGAACCATGGGGTGACGCGGCGCGGAGCTGCCCAGGCAGAGCCAACAGCAAGGCCACAGGGCTGGAGGGGCAGCCAGGGGGTGGCGGGGGGCAGCACCAGATGAGGCCAGAGCTCCATCCTGATTTAACTTACAAACTGACCTGACGTTTAAATGTTAAGGATCATACTGACTGCAGGGCTGAGAAAAGACTGGTGGGCGGTGGAGCCAAGGGTGGAAGGAGGGAGACCCATTAGAAGGTGACCGCAGGAATCCAGACAAGACACAAGGATCTGGACCTCGGTGGTGAGTGAGGTTGGGCAGTGGCTGAGTGCTAGACACATGCTGAACGTAAAGCCAACATAGCTTGCTGAGGCTGGACTCGACCTTTGAGAGGAATGAAGGAGAGGCCAAGACTTTCGGCCTGATAATGGAGACATGAAGCGGCCTTGTCCTGAGATGAGGAGGAACACAGAAGGACAGGTGCGCAAGTAAGATCATGAGTCCACTTTCAGGCATGTTACCTTTGAGATGTCACCAGCATGAAGCGGCTGAGCAGGAAGCCGGATACACAATTCTGGATTTCAGCAGTGGAGTCCAGAATGAGGAGTCAGCAAGTCATCAGTGTCTCGATGGCACCTGGAGCCATGGCCAAGGAGTGAGCAGAGCGAGAGGAGAGTCCAGGCCCCGACCCTGGACACCCCCAGCCCAGGAGGCCAGGAAGGAGAGGAGTCAGCAAGACAGGCATCAGGTGACCACTGAGGTCGGAAGAAAGCCTGAAGGGTACGTGGAAGCTATGTTACCAAAGGAGAGCCAGGAAGACAGAGAGATCACCTGGGGCAAATGCTGTTAACAGGAATAGTAAGATAAGGACTGAAAACGGACCACTGGGTTCAGAAAGCTACTGGACCTTCACAAGAGCAGTTTCAAGACGATGACAACACAGGAGAGGATCCGACTGGAGTGGTTTTTAGAATGAGAGGAGAGAAATCAGAGAAGAGTGAACAGAGATGTATCTTCTGAGAAATCCTGCTACAAAGAGCAGGAAAATCAAGTGGGAGTTGGAGAAGGATGTCATTCACAGTTAGTGTCGCGGTGGGAAGAGTGTACGGGCCCAGGTCCATGTGATAAAAGACTAGCGGATGTTCTGACTGCTTCCATTTTCTCAGTGAAACAAGAAACAGAGTGACAAGCTGAGGTGAGGACAGGGGCGGTTTTTGCGATAAGAGAAGGTGAAATACCACATTCCATTCATTCCAAGAAGATTTTAATTATCTCCCAAACTGGGATGGGTCTCGATTTAATGGCATGTGATTTTTCTTAAGAGGAACATAACATACTGCTAAATTTTAAAACTGATGGACTCTTAATTTGATGAAATGTAATAGCTTGACTAGGAAACTGGGAGAACAAATAAACTTAGGAATTTGCAGGCTACATTTATTTAAGACGTGAGTTTCATAACAGTCATGAATTTGAAGTGAGACCGATAAGTATGCTCTCCAGCCATCTAGAGTTGTGGAAGTAAAGGTTCACAACAGGGGGAGAGCTGGACTGAACCGGACCTGGTGAATGTGACTGAGAGAGGGCCAAGCGAGTTGAGAGTCTTTACGAGGACGAGTACACCGATAGAAGCGAGGGTGTGGGGACCGTGCAGGACAGGGAAGAGCTGGGGGGATCAGCAGACCGCAGGTCTGGGAGAATCAAAGGAGCACCAGGGAGGTCCAAAGGAACTAACTGTGTTAGTTGCTCAGTCGTGTCTGACTCTTTGCAACCCCATACACTGAAGCCCACCAGGTTCCTCTGTCCATGGGACTCTCCATGCAAGAACACAGGAGTGGGCTGCCATTTCCTTCTCCAAAATAAACTATAGATCTAGGGTACTAGAGGACATGACCTAGAAAGAGGAGATGGTGGTCACAGGTAGGTGCCTGAAACAGAGGTTTTGACGAGACCCCAATACTGGTAGGTGTGACAATGCAAATGGTGAGAGGAGGACCAGGAAAGCTCATTGGAAAAGGAGGTCAGGGAGCTGAGAGGTCATCAGGGGACTGAAAGGACTACACACATGAAGTCATTTAAGAATCTGTGGAGTGCTCCTGAAGAGTGACAGGTCGCCTTTGAAGAAAAACCTTCAAGGAAAGACTTGGGAGTTTGTAGATGATTACAAGAGAGGATTACTGGATGGGTTCATCAGATTGGGAACGTGGGGTTTTCCTGGAGTTGGGGGAGGATTTCTGGAGGTGGCAATGAGAAAGAAGATAGTCAGTTCAGTCACTCAGTTGTGTCTGACTCTTTGTGACCCCATGGACCGCAGTGCGCCAGGCCTCCCTGTCCATAACCAACTCCTGGAGTCCACCCAAATCCATGTTCATCAGGTCGGTGATGCCATCCAACCACCTCATCCTCTGTCATCCCCTTCTCCTCCTGCCATCAATCTTTCCCAACATCAGGGTCTTTTCAAATGAGTCAGCTCTTCGCATCAGGTGGCCAAAGTTTTAGCTTCAACATCAGTCCTTCCAATGAACACTCAGGACTCATCTCCTTTAGGATGGACTGGTTGGATCTCCTTGCAGTCCAAGGGACTCTCAAGAGTCTTCAACACCACAGTTCAAAAGCATAAATTCTTCTGTGCTCAGCTTTCTTTATAGTCCAACTCTCACATCTATACATGACTACTGGAAAAACCATAGCCTTGACTAGGCAGACGTTTATTTGCAAACTAATGTCTCTGCTTTTTAATATGCTATCTAGGTTGGTCATAACTTTTCTTCCAAGGAGTGTCTTTTAATTTCATGGCTGCAATCACCATCTGCAGTGATTTTGGAGCCCCCCAAAATAAAGTCTGACACTGTTTCCACCATTTCCCCATCTATTTCCCATGAAGTGATGAGACCGGATGCCATGATCTTCGTTTTCTGAATGTTGAGCTTTAAGCCAACTTTTTCACTCTCCTCTTTCACTTTCATCAAGAGGCTCTTTAGTTCTTCATTTTCTGCCATAAGGGTGGTGTCATGTGCATATCTGAGGTTATTGATATTTCTCCTGGCAATCTTGATTCCAGCTTGTGTTTCTTCTAGTCCAGCGTTTCTCATGATGTACTCTGTATAGAAGTTAAATAAGTAGGGTGACAATATACAGCCTTGACGTACTCCTTTTCCTCTTTGGAACCAGTCTGTTGTTCCATGTCCAGTTCTAATTGTTGCTTCCTGACCTGTTCTCAAGAGGCAGGTCAGGTGGTCTAGTATTCCCATCTCTTTCAGTATTTTCCACAGTTTATTGTGATCCACACAGTCAAAGAAGGTAGATACCCATCCTATTTCTTGGCCCAAAGGTACAAGATATATTAGAGAAAAAAAGTCAACAGAGTAGGCTCAGGGGAAAGCTAGGTTTTATTGTAACAACAACAAAAAAGGGAATTGGGGGAGAAGTAAGATGGAATGTTGAAAGAAGCTGGGATCCAGAGGGTTCCTGCTCTCACTAAGTTCTAGAGGCCAAAGTGGAAAGGATAGGGTAGGGGCGAGAGGGAGGTAGAATTTAAGTGCCAATGAACAGAGCCAGAAGGTAGTAAATGTAAAATGAATGAAGGATTACCTGGAAATCTGTGACGTTTTGGGTGACTGAGGGCCTAGGAATGAGAGGCTCAAGGCTGATAATGAGATGAAAGAGGAGAGTGAAAAAGTTGGCTTAAAACTCAACATTCAGACAACTAAGATCACAGCATCTGGTCCCATCACTGCCTGTGCAGGATGGGAGACAACAGGGTCTTCTATAAATACAAAGAGAGGCAATGTGATAGTCACAGATTTAAGCAGATACTGAGGATGTTAAATTTATACCTGCAGTAACTCCCTAATTTTGGCAGTTACACAGAATAAAAATTTAAGTAA
This sequence comes from Madoqua kirkii, assembly GCA_006408675.1. Taxonomy (NCBI): domain Eukaryota; kingdom Metazoa; phylum Chordata; class Mammalia; order Artiodactyla; family Bovidae; genus Madoqua; species Madoqua kirkii. Next base: position 19,528 of record SJYC01028045.1, on the reverse strand, counting down.
GAAATTTTCGTAAAGCAACACCACCCTGTACGTTGAGAAATCTTACTGAAATAAACAATTGTACCAATCATCCAATCATCTTACCAATCATACCCAGGCGGTGAAACATTAAAAAAAAAAAAAGAGTTTAATTCTAGAAAGAATCTGGCAGTAATGAAGCAGGCTGCACAGGGTTCTTTCAGATCTTACAGAAATGAAAATGGGAAGGCCCACAGGACAGGGAAACCAAAGCTTCAGCTTCTCTACAACTTCTGTCTTCCTGCTCAGACTCTGAAATCTCAGCTGCTGTCTCAACTGCTCCAAGCCTATACATGTAAAAGGGGTAGGGATGGTGGTGGGAAGAGGTGGAGACAGGAAGGAGGGTAATTTAAGAGGAGACAGGTGAGGGGAGACAGAAACTACCCCTTGGCCTCAGCCCTCTGCACCCAGGCTGCTCCCTCCTGTCCCTGTGAGGAGGGACGTGCCTTTGTCTCTCTCGTGGTGACCCTGGGTCCCACTTCACCCTCACGGCGTTTCCTGTCCTGAACTGCCTTAGACCCCACAAGAATCTCAGGATCTCCTACAAAAAGCACACATTCAGAGGCTTCTTAAAAAGATACACTTTAGGTGACAGGGCATACAATAGTTTTTTGTTAATCCTTTAAAATAAATTGGGGGTCTAAATGGAACAATGAGGAGAAAGAAGGACATTATAAATACTGCTGCCTGAACTGATATTATCTTGTTACTGTCTGAGCCCAGTGCATTCACAGATGACACATAACTGACTAGCTACTGGGATTAGAGACAGCAAGGGTGAAGTGATTATGAAGACTTTCATCTCCAGAAATTTTATAAATAAAATACATCTGCATACTTTCCATGAACAAACTGAAACCAAGAAGTGCCAGGGGACTCAAATCTGTGCTTTTAACCCATAGGTCAATGTTTTCAAACTTTCTGCCATTTGCAGACTACCTTTGCCATTTTAGCCATTTCCTGTTACATGTGCATTACATATTACTCAAATGTTGTTTTTAACTGCCTTTAAGTCAAATTAACGTTTCAGCTTAACTTCAACTGGTACAAAATCACCAGTCATTCTGATGTTTTATTTTTTCTGATCAATTAATATGGTCATAGAAAAAGTAATTTTGTGCATAACTAAATCACTCTGCAGTAAACCTGAAATTAACATTGTAAATCAACTACAATCCAATTAAATGGAAAAAACAAAGAAACAAACCTACTCTGATGTAACTTGCCAAAAAGGAGGCCTATTGTACAAACCTTTTCTGTACTGAAACTTGAATTCAATCTATCAAGACCCACTCTAGTTCTCACTGTCGTAGTAGAGAAGCTCCAATGGAACACTAATCATCTGGAATTTAAGTGAGATTATACCCCTTGATTCAATTTTATTATCAAAATTCTTTCAATAAACAAATATTTACTAAGTACCTCTCTCTATATATATCTCAGGCATTGTTCTGGGTCCCCAAGAAACTTCAGTGAATTTGGCCTTGCTAAGAATAAAAAGCAAAGGCTCACAAAAGATACTACAAATACTGTGAAAGAATAAGACAGTGGTTAAACTGGTTTGGCCTTAGTTCTGATTTGCTTTTCATATAGAATGCAGGTTTGGAAGCCAAACATGTAATGGCAAGAGTGGTCTAATACTACCTATTTCTCCAGATTCTTTGTGCTCGTGCTGGGAACTGGTTGGAATCTGCACCTGTACTACAAATCTTCCTAGCTGAAGCACTTGCCAAACCAACTGTGATAAGTATCACACCAGAGGTCTGCTTAGCACCTGGAATCGGATGCAGACATGTGCTGAGCATATGTGGCTTGCTTCAGTAGCTGCTGTGGTTGGCTCCACTCGGGAAACTCTTGGTGTGAGGCTGGCAGTCAACGACAGAGGTGGATCCCAACAAATAGGAAGTTTTCACCAATCTCATTTTGACAAAAAAGTATGAAAATCTTTAGATTCTGGTATTTGATAAGCATTGGGAAGAAAGAATCTTACTATATTCATGTACTTTTCAATTTTTCAATTCACTGACAGTTGGGACTAAATGGCCAACGTTATACACTGTTTATTTATCTCTCAATGGAGATCTGTACTCCAATTCACCTAAATGCTTCACACCATCTGTGAACATTATGAGATGATAAACAGAAGCATACAGCTGCTGTTGTATTATCAACAGTCTTCCCTTTGGCATCAAGTATAGACATGAGGGGACTGAAGGACTCTTTCAGGTACCACCATCCCAAAGGTGCACCTACTCGTGAAGGAGGCCACTGGCCCTGGCCACGCCCTTTTCGACTCTATTATTGCTTAGGTGTGGAGCCTTCTTGAAAGATCTGAATCTTTGGGAAGACAGCTGCCCTTCTGAAAAATTGTTCAGGCTACACTTTAGATTTCACCATGAAGGGAAAAATTAAGTTTTGCAAGGATAGTTGTTATTGCCTAGTCACTAAGTTGTGTCTAACTCTTGTGACCCCATGGACTGCCAGGCTTCTCTGTCCACAGAATTTTTCAGGCAAGAACACTGGAGTAAGTTGCCATTTTCTACTCCAGGAGATCTTCCTGACACAGGGATCAAACCCGGCCGGGTCTGTTGGGTCTCCTGGAATGGCAGGCAGGTTCTTTACCACTGAGCCACAACGGAAGCCCCTGCTAGGATAGCATCCATCTGAAAAATAAAATCTAATCTTGGGGCAAGAAAATTCTCCACTGCAAAACTCATTACCAAACTTCAGCTGATTAAGTGCACTGTGTAAAAATCCTTTCGTATGCACAGTTCTGACTTAGGAGATTTGGGTGAGGGCTGAAATTTTTCATTTCTAACAAGCTCTAGATAATGCTGGTGCTGCTAGTCTGGGCAATACATGGGAAAACAAGGTGACTGAAGGCCACTAGTGCCCAGGGACAATTTTGAGGCTGGTCACAAGCAAACCAGTGGGAGCTTGCCCCATCAGGAAAAAATACCTCAGTTCCTCTTACAAATCTGCACTCTCTGTTCTTAGGGCTGAAACTGAAAGCCTACCACCAAAACTTTAATGATGCTCCCAAAGTTCTGCTCTTTAAAATGCTTCCTAGCTATCATTAAAATATATATATGCATGTGTGTAATACAATTCCAACCATCATTTCAAAAGGACTATTTTGGAAACAAACTGAATTATTCCCAGGTTATTCTTGAATAGGTAAGAAAGACAAGAAATGCATGTGGCATGGGATTAGGGAAGGACAGAAAGCAAGGACAGTAGCAAGGACAGAAAGACAATGTGCTAAAAGAGCCATCACACATCATGAGGGAAGGATATAAATGTTGTTGGACAATTATTCAGCTATTTGACCAAAAAAAAAAAAAAGCTAATTTAATATGCCCCTTCTCTCATTAAATTCCAGATGAATGAAATATAAAATATCAATCAAAAGAAAAATATGAAGACCCTAGGAGAGAGGTGAATACCAATCAAATCCAGAAGGAAGAATAAACTTGGAAGAATTGGAAAAAATAAAAGGGAAAAACAGCTGACAATGTGTGTGTGGATCCTCTGTGTTAAAAAAATAACATTACCATACATTGACATGAATCCGCCACGGGTGTACACAAAACCAATACAGTATTGTAAAGTAAAATAAAGTAAAAATAAAAATTAAAACAAAAATAAAATAATAACATTAAAAGACCAACCAGGAAAATGTTTCTATTAGCTATGACAAAGTAATGAGAAAAATAAAAAACAAAAAGTAGCTCAGAAGTGTCTTCCAAAAGACAACAGCACAGTATGCTTGGAATTCTGGAATCTAGATCCATCCCTTGGCTTTCCCAAGTGACATTTCTCTCATTTCTAGCGTTTACTTCCATCACCTAACATTCTAGTCTCTCACGTTAAAATAGTGAAAGTAACAAGCAGCAGAGTATCTTAACAAATCCTTCCTCTGTGACCAACCCATTTCTCTATCCCTTTGCTTCCCAGGTGGCACAGATGATAAAGAATCTGCCTGCAATGTGGGAGAACTGGGTTAGATCCCTGGGTCAGGAAGATCCCCTGGCAAAGGAAATGGCAACCCACTCCAGTGTTCTTGCCTAGGAAATCCCATGGAGGGGAGAGCCTGTGGTGCTGCAGTCCATAGGGTTGCAGAGAGTCAGACACAACTGAGCGACTTCACTTGTTCACTATCAAGACAAACAGTCTCCACTTCCTTTCCTCCCTTCCCCTTTCTGAAGTATCTATCCCACCTTTCCACAAAATTATTGGAGCTCTGATTTTAAAAAAAGAAAAAACATCAATGACCTCCAGTGCCTTCATCTTATTCAACCTCTTACCACCACTTAACACAGCCTACTTGCTTTAGTGAAACATTCCCTTAGATTCCCTCCCACTTCACTGGCTGTTTTCTTAATTGTCTTTGGTGGTCTCTCCACTCAAGCTAAATCTGCATTATCCATAAAGCAGCCCACTAGTCACACATCACTACTGAGCATTTGAAATATGGCTAGCCTGTGACTATGCTGTAAGAGTACAGAAGACAGTGGATTTCGAAGTTCTAGTATGGAAAAAGACTTACTACGATTCTGAAGTGTTAGTATGAACGTTGAGGATTTTGTACCTGGTGAAATACTTCATGTATACTGAGTTAAGGAGAAGGCAATGGCACCCCACTCCAGTACTCTTGCCTGGAAAATCCCATGGACGGAGGAGCCTGGAGGGCTGCAGTCCATGGGGTCGCAGAGTTGGAGACGACTGAGCGACTTCACTTTCACTTTTCACTTTCATGCATTGGAGAAGGAAATGGCAGCCCACTCCAGTGTTCTTGCCTGGAGAATCCCAGGGACGGCGGAGCCTGGTGGGCTGCCATCTATGGGGTCACATAGAGTCAGACATGACTGAAGCAACTTAGCAGCATACTGAGTTAAGTAAATTTCACCTGTTTCATTTTACTTTTCAGTGTTGCTACTAGAAACTTTAAATATGTGGCTCATGTTATATTTCTACTGGATGGTGTTGCTTGAAATGTCAGAGTATCCCAGGGTTTGGTCTTGCTCCTCCCTGAACATTGCCATCACAGAGACAGTATCATCATCCATATGATGGCTCACATTAGAGGTAAAGAAATGTAGACAGTATTTTCAGACAATCAGGGCAGGATTCCCAGCTGAAACAGAACTATTTGGTGGGGCAAAAAAAGAAAAAAAAAAAAAAAGCGGAGACTGAGCAAGACTGGTCCAGCAGTTCAGATTTTCAAACTGGGGATAACTGAGCCCTACCTTAGCTCTGAGGCGCTAACTCTGCCCACAGCTTTTAGTTTCTCCTTTGGAATGTGTGCCTAGTTTAAGAAACCTTCAACTGGCTCTCCTGTTTTTTTCTCTTTTTTAATGACCAAAGTTTGTGTGACTTTGGCAGACCCTAAAATTCTAGTTAATCACTGATGACTTGAAAATACAAGCACTGTTCCCCTAAAGAGGGTTAATTTAACATATATGCTGCCTGCCACTGACCAAAACTTGTTGGAAATAACGCCAATTACATCAGTTCAACAGAGATGCTAAAACCTGGCACTAGGAAGAAACTTAACAACAAAACTGGTCCCACTAGTTACTAAGCAAGAAAAATGAAGTTGAGAAAGCTGAAAGACTTGATTCATTCAGATCTTAAGAACAAAACAAAATGGATTTTGGAAACAGTACATATGCAAATCAAGATTCAATGTGCAAAACAAACAAAAAGACTCAATGTGCAGATTTAAAAATAAGTATCAAAACTACTAACCATTCTATAAGCACTCCTTTCAAGACGTTGACCATCTTTTCCCAGTCAGAAGGTGCCGATAACCCTAAAAACGGTAACAAAACCCTAAGGTGACAAAATAGAAAAGCATTAACTTCAATATCCTTTGGTGATTTACTTTTGAACAGAGGTAAAAAATTAAATGCCAAGACTAAACATAGAAGTCTATGAAAAACATACAGCTAACATTAGGAAAACATCCAGATATTCTGATCTTTTAACAAAATTCAAACGAGTCTATTTGGGATAGTAACAATGCACAAGATCTTATTTGCAAACAAATCCTACCCCCAGTCAGTCCTAATGAAAGCCTAATGGGGCCTAACTCCACAGCAATGTGGCCAATCCAGGTTTATTTTTAATTTTTTAATTTTTATTAATTTAAAACTTTATTCTATTTTACAATACTGTAATGGTTTTGCCATATATTGACATGAATCAGCCACAGGTATACACGATCTCCCAATGCCGAAGCCCCCTCCCACCTCCCACCCCACACCATCTCCCCAGATCATCCCGTACACCAGCCCCAAGCATCCTGCATCCTGCATTGAACATAGACTGGCGCTTCATTTCTTATATAGTATACATGTTTCGGTGCCATTCTCCCAAATCATCCCACCCTCTCCCTCTCCCTCAGTACATTATTCAAAATATTTCTTTTTCCCACCTAGAAATATGATAAAAGGTAAAATTCTTGGAGACAGGAGTCACAGAATGGTAGTTTCACAAAGGGCCTTAAAAATTATATGGGGGCTCCGACCATCTCGTTTTACAGATGAGATGGAGCAAAAAGATTTAAGTCGCAGCTACCAGCAGAAAAAGTACAATTCAAGTCTCCAGATCTTGTGTTATATTGCCAAATAAAATATGTACCCCAGTGACGTGCGCTCGAAGGTAAGGAACCCATTCAGCGCACGCCAAACTCTTATTAAACTTCCACACCCGGGCGCTGGGCAATGGCCCCCTGCAAAAGAAATGCACAGTTCAGCTGCCGCGGGGCAGCCGCCCGGCCTCCTCAGAAAGAGAAAAGACAGATCCTGTATCCCTGCAACCTGAAAGACAGGTTTCTGGGACTTTCCCCTCCCCTCCTTTTTTCTTGGAAACCCATCGAGCTTCCACACACCCCAGGCTCCCGTACCGCGCCGAGGGCCGGTACTCACCTTTCCACCCACGGATCCCGCAGCGCCTGAGCACCGACGACAGAGTACGCATGCGCCTGCTACGTCATCGCGACCGCGACGGCCTCGAGGGTGGGGCGCGCCGGCGGGGAGGCGGGCTGTGGGCGGGGCTTATGGAGGGGACGAGGCGGGGCGAGGTGAGGGCGGGGTCACGTGCCGCCCGCCGTCGGTGGAGGGGCGGGGACTGGGAGCGGAGGGGAGGGGACTGGGAGCGGTGGGCCGGGGCGGGCTCCCAGCGATCTCGCTCGTGCGTGAACGGCCGGGGGGCTGTGGCCGCCTCCGCGCGCCGGCAGGTAAGGAAGATAGGGCTGGGTTCGTGGGTGGGGGGCGGATGCAGGCCTCGGCGAAGCGGTGCACAGCGGGCCGTGGAGCGGCTGGCGACTCGGCGCGGCTGGGGCGCCCCAGTGAGGGCGCGCGGCCCCGGCTGACACGCTGACCCGGCGCTGGGCGTGAGGTGAGGGCCTGCTTTCCCGGTCACCACCCTCTTAATCCAGTCCCAGGCCCAGAGAGCACCTGCCGGTACCGTAGGCCACAGGAAGGATGGTGAAAATGAGGAGGAAACAAGTCTCCGCAGTTCAGATCGGAACCTTTCAGACCACAGCTTCTATAGCTGTGACGCGAGAGGATGAATAAGATTGAATGCTAATGGTCCTCCGATCCCGGAGGAAAGACCCAGAGAGTTCTAAAATTACTTCCTTCCCTAGATTCGGATCTGTAGTCTAATACTCTGGCCACCTGATGCGAAGAGTCCACTCACTGGAAAAGAGCTTGATGCTGGGAAAGACTGGGGGCAGGAGGAGGAGGGGAACAGAGGATGAGATGGTTAAACAGCATCACCCAACCTAATGGATATGACTTTAGCAAACTCAGGGAGATAGTGGAAGACAGAAAGAGCCTGGCGTGCTGCAGTCCATGGGGTTGCAAAGAGTCGGACTCCACTTAGCTACTGAATAACAATGTATTGGAGCTCTAATTGTTTTTTTTTTTTTACCAGTCGAGAAATGAGGTTTCTTGCTTTCTGTTCCTTAGGTGAAATTGTACTTCTCCAATTGTGTGTTCATATGATTTAGGAACCTAGCTCTTCCATTTATTTCCCTCTTTCTTTGCTTCAAATCTTTCCCGTCTGGTTGGTTTCCATGCTGTTGCGCATGCTCGTTCCCTCCCTCTCTCTAATCTGCCCCAACTCTAGTTGTTCCTAAATATATTCTTTTTTTTTCTTCTTGAATGCATTCTCCTCTTTCATTGCCTCATAGGTTCCATCACATCAAACCTCTATTCTTGTGCGCCAGATGTCAGATGCCTGCACGTTAATGACCTGTGAGAACTCTAAAGAATGCCTCCTAACCTGAATTAGACCTCACTTCACCATCACTTCGAAATCTGCTTTTCTTTCTGTTTTTCCAAATCAATTAGATTTAAAACCGCCATTTTTTTATTCAACAAGATTTTGTGCAGGATATGTCAGACTCTATTCTAGACATTTAACTTACAATGGTGAGCTGGCAACTTAATTATAGTCAGGAAAAACGATACTAAAAATCAGATAACTAGGTTAACTGATAGGATGTGATAAAGAAGGACTAGAAGGGCTTCTTTTGTTAGGAGGTCATCAAAAATGACCTTCAATTCAAGCAGATTTCTGAATAAAAGTAACTTCTACACACCAGCAAAAACTGGGAATTTTAATAATAAAAAGATGCTATTCATAACAGTATTGAAAACTGAAGGTATCCGGAACTAGATCGAACTAAAGGTGCATTGTCCTTTAAGGAGAAAATTATAATGCTCTATTGAAACACTTTTATAAAAGAAGATCCAAGTAAATGCAGCCATATACCATATTCATTGGAGAAGGAAATGGCAACCCACTCCAATATTCTTGCCTGGCGGGCTACAGTCCATGGGGTTGCAGAGAGTCAGACACAACTGAGTGACTATCACTCACAGTATTTTTGGGGTAGGAAGACTCAGTATCATAAAGGTGTCCATTTTCTCCAAATATACAGATTTGTTGAAATTCCAATTAAAATTGGAATATGGCTTTTCATGGAGCTTCACATGTTGAACCTAACATGTCTATGCAGAGACAGAGCACCTGGAATTCCTAACTCAATTTTGAAGAAAACGTCTCTGCTTTCTAGGTATCAAAACAATATAATGCCATAATAATCAAGACTCCTGGCTTAATTACTGGTCTTGATTTAGGGACAGGAAAGTAAACCCATGGAACAGAAGAGAGAGCTTAGAAACATGCTCATATACATATGCAAGTATACCACCAAGTAGTAGTATAAAAGCACAGTGTATTCAGTAAACGATGCTGAGCTATGTGGTATCCATATAGATTGAAGACAAAATTGGATTTCTACTTCACATCATTTACAACAGCAATTTCCAAATGGACTGAAGACCTAAGTGTGAAAGACACACCTGAAAAATATTTAGGAAAAAATATAGGAGGCTATGTGTTTCTGGGAAAGATTTCTTTTTTGTTTCTTTGTGTTAAATACATGTAACGTAAAATTTACCATTTTAACCACATACACAGTACAATTCAGGGATACTCATGTTATCATGCCACCATTACTACTGTTTGTCTTCAGAAGCAGAATTACTAACTAGTAATCGAACCTGAGTCTCTTATGTGTCCTACATTGGCAGGCAAGTTCTTTACCACTAGACCACCTGCAAAGCCCCAAGATTTATTATAAAACTGCATTAATCAGTACTGTGTGATTTTACATAAGGAGACACAAATAGATCAATGGAATGCAGTGTAGTACAGAAATAGGCCCATACTTATTTAATCAATTGATTTTCAACCAAGGCACAAAGTCAATTCAATGAGGATAGGGAAACGTTTTCAACAAATGATGCCAGGACTATTGGCTATTCATATAGAGGGGGAAAAATGAACTTCAACTGTCTCACTCAAATCAAAAAATTAATTTGAAATGGATCATAGCCTTAACGTAAAAATGAAAACCAAAAGGCCTTTTAGACAAACTCATAGAATATTTGTGACTTTCAGGTAGGCAAGAAAAATTTCTTAGCTAGGACACAGAATGCAACAACCATAAAAGAAAAAAAGAATTTGGTTAAAGAGATGTTATGAAAATTAAAATTTCTGTTCAACAGAAGGTACCTTTATAAAAATGAATAGGCTAGTCACAAACTGGAATATACTTTACATATATATGCATACATACATATGTGTGTGTTTATCCATCTGTATACATACACTGTGAGGAAGGCTTGCCATGGAGTTGTAATTTGTTGTTGTTGTTTGTAAGTTTAAAGGATTGGAAACACAAATTGGGTGGGATGCCAAAGGAGAGTGACTGTGGTGCATCTGAGTCACTCACAAGGAAGTGCTGTGTTTTGTAACATGGAAACTCAGAGGGGCCATCTTTTAAGATGTGGGCAGGTGCAGAAGTGATACAGAGCGGTCACAAACATTTGCCTTTTACAAATTAAGTGATTCACATAAAAACAAAGTTGGTTAAAATTAGCTTTGGTTTCTGGTCTACAGTGTGTCTTTCTCTTTAATCAGAATTTCCCGTGGACTGGAAAAGACAGGAAAGCCCGCTGATTACTGAATGGTGTTTGCATAGTCTGGGAAAAGTTGCACTATTCTCTCTCCTCCCTTGTCTATCGTTATCTGTACTCAGTGGAATTCTTTAGCACTCTTTGGCAAGACCTGCTAGATGGGTTCAGATTTTTCCTTCTATTTGTCCTCAGGCCAGCTGTCCTCAACTTCCACAACAGAGTGGAATGGGGAGGGGTGGGGGACGGGGCAGTTCCTGTTCATATAGTTGTTTACATCAGTGTTACTATACATTTTACTTTTTTAAATTACTGTTTCCTGACTCTAGTGTAATTGCACCAAACTTTTGTGTCATTCATACAGAAGGTGTTATTGTTATAATACCCATCAATGATAGAATGATTGTCTCATTATGGATGTCTTTCTCAGCAGAACCTTCCGTTTCCCATATGCTGTATGTTATCTTATATGAAGGTCATTGCTGTAAGTGATCTCTGAGTCCCACTGACCACCTTAGGTGGAACCAAATGTTGCATTCCAAAGTATAGCTCAACATGGAAACTGCTGTCCAAATCTGTTGTTGTTGTTCAGTCACTCAGTCGTGTCCAACTCTTTGTGACCCCACAAACTGCAGCATACAAGGCTTCCTTGTCCTTCACTGTCTCCTGGAGTGTCCTCAGACTCGTGTCCATTGAGTCAGTGATGCCATCTCATCCTCTGTCACCCACTTCTCCTCTTGCCCTCAATCTTTCCCAGCATCAGGGTCTTTTCCAGTGAGTTGGCTCTTCACATCAGGTGGCCAAAGTATTGGAGCTTTAGCTTCAGTATCAGTCCTTCCAATGAGTATTCAGGATTAATTTCTTTTAGGATTGACTGGTTTGATCTCCTTGCAGACCAAGGGACTCTCAGGAGTCTTCTCCAGCACCACAGTTCAAAAGCATCAATTTTTCAGCACTCAGCCTTCTTTATGGTCCAACGCTCACATCCACACATGAGTACTGGAAAAACCATAGCCTTGACTATACGGATGTTTGTCTGCAAAGTGATGTCTCTGCTTCTTAATATGCTGTCTATATTTGTCATAACTTTCCTTCTAAGGAGCAAACGTCTTTTAATTTCATGGTTGCAGTCAATGTCTGCAGTGATTCTGGAGCCCAAGAAAATCTGTCAGTGTTTCCACTTTTTCCCCTTCTGTTTGCCATGAAGTGATGGGACTGGGTGCCGTGATCTTAGTTTTTTGAATGTTGAATTTTAAGGCAACTTTTTCACTCTCCTCTTTCACCTTCATCATCAAGAGGCTCCTTAGTTACTCTTCATTTTTTTCCATTAAAGTTATATCATTTACGTATCTGAGGTTGTTGATAGTTCTACCTATGATCTTCATTCCAGTTTATGAGTCAACCAGCCCAGCATTTCGCATTTTCCATAGTATACTCTGCATAGAAGTTAAATAAGCAGGGTGACATACCTGCTTATGTAACCTTTTTAAAATAACCTAACATACCTTTCCCAATTTTGATGAAGTCAAGTGGGCCTTAGGAAGCATTATTACAAACAAAGCTTATGGAGGTGACGAAATTCCAGCTGAGCTATTTAAAATCCTGAAAGATGATGCTTTTAAAGTGCTGCAGTGAATATGCCAGCAGATTTGGAAAACTCAGCAGTGGCCACAAGACTGGTAAAGGTCAGTTTTTATTCCAGTCCCAAAGAAGGGCAATGCCAAAGAATATTCAGACTACCATACAGTTGCACTCATTTCACATGCTAGCAAGTTGATTCTCGAAATCCTTCAAGCTAGGCTTCAGCAGTATGTGAACTGAGAACTTTCAGATGTACAAGCTGGATTTAGAAAAGACAGAGGAACCAGAGATCAAATTACTAACATCCACTGTATCATAGGAGAAGGAAATGGCAACCCACTCCAGTATTCTTGCCTGGAGAATCCCATGGACGGAGGAGCCTGGTGGGCTACAATCCATGGGGTCACAAAGAGTCAGACATGACTGAGGGACTTCACTTTCACTCTATCATAGAAAAAGCAAAGTAGTTAAAAAAGTAATCTGTTTCATTGACTACACCAAAGCCTTTGACTGTGTAGATTACAACAAATTGTGGAAAATTCTTAAAGAGATGAGAATACCAGACCACCTGACCTGTCTCCTGAGAAGCCTGTATGCATGATAAGAAGCAACAGTTAGAACTGGAGCTGCGTGTCTGAATCTGGGGCACAGTTAATTCATGAGGGCCCAGGGGCTCCCCATGAGCAGTATATGCTGTCTCTGGCAAGTGTTCCTTTTCCCTTTGCCTACAGCCCCTTTTTGTTAATCCAGGGAACAGCTGCCATCACGGCACAGTGGCAAAAATTATAGTTACTGCTCAAAATATCCCACAGTCCTAGGAGGCGAGGAGGGCATGGGTTTTCCAAAGCTTCGCCTTCTGACTTTCTACCCCACAGTATAGTGGACCACTGCTTAGATGCCAGTTTGGATTCTGGTTGAATCAGCATGCTTAGCAAGCTCTGCTGGGTGTTTCTATCAGCCTGTTCCCAGAAGTGGTTCTTGGCATTTTTGCCATTATTTTCTAGGTCTGATTTGTGTGTTGACTCAAAGTGTCATTTGTCTACCAGGCTGCTTTCTTCATCTGTTTCTTCTTCCTGAAATAGTAGCCCTGTTAATCCATCTATCTGCGTTCATAGTCCCTTTTCTTTTCCATGACCGTTTTCCTTGGTGGCCGTTCCTCTCTGGCTTATCCCCTTTAGCCAGCCCCCAGGTCCCTCAGTATCTCTCTCTTCTCTTAGGTTTTGGCCAGTGTTGCTCAAGTCACCACAGGTGTTGGTTCAGTTGGGGGGTGATTGGTTGGGTGCAGTTCGGGTGAAGAGTATTCACCTAAAAGCATTATGTGCCCCAGATCAGTACTATGAGTAAGGGTGGTGCCCAGATTCAGGGTGGTTTCTGTGGTCCGTCCGGCCTCCTGTAACATTCCACGTTTTCTGTGGGTTTGAGCATGGTTAAACTATCTTACTTTCCTGGTGACTCAGACAGTAAAGTGTCTGCCTACACTGCGGGAGATCCGGGTTCAATCCTTGGGTTGGGAAGATCTCCTGGAGAAGGAAATGGCACCCCGTTCCAGTATTCTTGCCTGGAAAATCCCATGGATGGAGGAGCCTGGTAGGTTACAGTCCATGGGGTGCCAAAGAGTTGGACACGACTGAGCGACTTCACTTTCACTTTGAAACTGATTCTGGTCAGGGGCCAGCAGAGGCAGGGGGTAACCTTGAGGATGGGGCCCACCTGTAAAAAGAAGGCTGCTATCTGTGAGAACAAAGCACGACAGGAAGAACAACTGGCAGACAGCACTTCACACTATAACCCGGATTCTGCAGAGAATGCCACCATCCAGTCCTGTTGACACACCCCTGTTGACACACACCGATGACGAGCTACCCCTAGCCGATTGTGGGGTGATCACTCCAAAAAATTCCACCTTAGTCTGGGCCCTATATAGTACCATACATTATGAAAATGGTATACTAAAGGCTAAATCTAAATTAGAGAGTGACAGAAATGGGTACTTCAGTTCCAGAGTAGTGTAATTATAGCAAAAGGGTAAAGTAACTTGATCTTAAGAGTCAGAACTGGCTTCCCGGATCAGATAAGATAACTTTGCTCCAGCAACAGAACAGTTGCAGCCCTTACCTTAACGTTAGGAGCCATCCTGTTCTTCCTGTTTCTTCCAAGTTAGTTAGTTCAGTCACTCAGTCCTGTCCAAATCTTTGCGACCCCATGAATCGCAGCACACCAGGCCTCCCTGTTCACCTCTATCTCTCGGAATTCACTCAGACTCGCATCCATTGAGTCTGTGATGCCATCCAGCCATCTCATCCTCAGTCGTCCCCTTCTCCTCCTGCCCCCAATCCCTCCCAGCATCAGTCTTTTCCAATCAGTCAACTCTTCACATGAGATGGCCAAAGTACTGGAGGTTCAGCTTCAGCATCATTCCTTCCAAAGAAATCCCAGGGCTAATCTTCAGAATGGACTGGTTGTATTTCCTTGCAGTCCAAGGGACTGTCAAGAGTCCTCTCCAACACCACAGTTCAAAAGCATCAATTCTTCGGCGCTCAGCTTTCTTCACAGTCCAACTCTCACATCCATACATGACCACAGGAAAAACCATAGCCTTGACTAGACGGACCTTAGTCAGCAAAGTAATGTCTTTGCTTTTGAATATACTGTCTAGGTTGGTCATAACTTTTCTTCTAAGGACTAAGCTTCTTCTAATTTCATGTCTGCAGTTACCATCTGCAGTGATTTTGGAGCCCCCCAAAATAAAGTCTGACACTGTTTCCACTGTTTCCCCATCTATTTCCCATGAAGTGATGATATAGGTACCCAAATCGCCAGTTCCATTTAACACTTTCAAAAAACAATATGTAGTTTGGCAATGTGAAGGTTTTCTTTTGCTTTGCTGTAATAAAGTGATCAACAGAATGTTATTAGTGCAGTTTACAGTCTCCCAACCATTGTGAAAGATTTTAGGGTAAAGGTATTTTTAAAATATAGGTTCTTCTTTACCCTCAACCAAACAAGGAAGTTAGATCCTTAACTGAAGTGGTTATTTATATTCCATATTACTATATTTATGGTTAGGCTTTTATTATTTCTATACAAATAGCCTTGCATCAAAGAATAAGGAATTATGTTTTCAAAAAATAATATGAAAGTTTAAATGTAAAATACTCAAAGTGTTTTTTAAAAATAAATTTTCTTCAACTCACAAACATTTAAGTGAAAAATTTTCAATTAAAGATGCATTTAAAAGTGGAACAAGAGAATTCCTTGGCAGTCCAGTGGTTAGGACTCCGGGCTTTTATTGATGAGGACCTGGATTTAATTTCTGGATGGGGAACTAAGATCCCTCAAGCTGTGTGAAACAATGAAGAAAAAAAAAAAAGTGGACAATACAAAGATTTGCTAATCTTTCTTTTATTTGAGAAAATTAACCAATGCTGATTAGGTATACTTTGCAAAATACATGATGATTTGTTTATACTTGTTCCAGAACTTCCTTTGCTATAGCATGTCAGTACTATCCATAGATCTAGAGAGAAACAGATGGAGGAAGAGAAAAATGTGAAATAAGCTTACCAGTAAACCATTTGGAGCATTCACCCTCTCAATCTGTCAAGCTCTGGTTTAGTAGCTCTCTACCTTCACTTTAGATTGAGCATATTCATTTATGATCTAGGGTTGGTGAAAAGGGTTAAGAAGAAGCTGAAAAGGCAAAGAGCATAAAAAGATGATTGGCTGATTGTCTTCCTCTGTCAATAGCATCAGTAAAGTTAGGCACTGAGTTAGCATTGAGACATTAGTGAAAAGCAAAGAACATCCTAGTGTTTCTTCTAAAAAGTTTGAACTATTCAAAAGTAAACTAGACTCACTGTCTGGTCACATTATGCCCCCAAACATTTCAGACTCAACTCCTCCTTCTTCTTTCTGTTTTTTCCCCATTTTCTATATAGTCATCCCAGGGCAAAAATCCCAACCACCACTGACCATACAATTCTCAAGAAAAAAATGAAACCCACTTTCAGAAATGGAAATGTATGGAGATTTCTGTATCACTGCTACAGTTCAGACTTAGTGTTTTGAATGCTGTCATTGATTTGAATGGAAATGGTCTGAAGTTGATTCCCAACCTTCCCATAAACAACAAAAGAAACCATTAATGGAAGTCGGTTAATCATTGGCCTGTTTCTGTGTCAACCCAACTCCTTCAAGTTAAAGGGGATGGCAAAGGAATGCCAATCTCAATCAGATTGATTCTATAAATTTAACTACCAGTTTACAGTAAATCAAAAGATTAAAAAGCATGTTCAGTTATATCACAGGGAGATAGCCAAATATAGATTGTGAATATTGTAAGACATGAAAATTGAAAGAAAAAAATAAAGAGGGATAAGAAATTATTCTTGATAAAACAAACATTTTTATACACACACACACATATACATATATGTAGATGTGTATTAGGTTGGCCAAAATATTTGTAACATCCTATGGAAAAACTTGAATAAAACTTTTTAGGGTTAGAAATATTGCCGAAAAACTTCTACTATTTTCTGCTTACATTATTTTCCTTTACTAATTTCACCAGATTTATACTTGGACACTTCTTTTTTTCCCCTGTGATTCTATATCTATCCTCTGAGACATTGACTATACTCTAGATAAAACAGACAAAATTTGAGAGGAATGCATCTATATGAGGCAAAAAGATTTCCAAAGCAAGAATACATTTTTGCAGCTAGCCCAATCCCTGTGTGGATAACGGGGTGCTATCAGTGGCTGATCTTTAGTGGTAAGGCTAAGCCTTGCATTTATACAGCTGTGAATTCCCTTTATAATTAGCTGCTTTGTTGGGTTTTGCCCTACTGTTAATCAACTTCATTTCTGATCAGAGAGAAAGCATGAGATTTAGATCAAGGTGGAGTACATTACTGATCCTTCCATTTTTAGCCTAAATATTCTGGATATTACACGATCACCTATTTCACCATTTCTTTCTTGTCTTCAAAATTTTTAGGGATTACACTGAAATATATTATACTTCTGTGTAAATGTGCTGTATTTAGCAATAAGGGCAGAATCATGCAAATACAGACATAAAATTAAAGTACCCACAAATATGTGTGTCTGTATGTGCCAAGTCACTTCAGCTGTGTCCAACTCTTTGTGACCCTATGATCTATAGTCCACCAGGCTCCCCTGTCCATGGGATTCTCCAGGTAAGAATACTGGAGTGGTTGTCATGCCCTCCTCTAGGAGATCTTCCCAACCCAGGGCTAGAACCAGGTCTCATGTATCTCCTGCATTGGCAGGTGAGTTCATTACCACTAGCACCACCTGGATACAAGATATAATTTCAGCATTATTATTTAGATATTAGCTATTTAGTAATCTGAGTGCTTGAGACAAAACTTATACTTCCATTTAGTTATTGTTAATTATTTTCAGTTAATATGGTTTTTGTTAATTATATGAATGGCTCTGTGTTTTTCCTCAGAGTAGTAAATATTCCTAAGTAACAATCTTCCACACCATGTAAGAAAATCAACCAAATAACTACATCATTATGAGTCATGCTTATATATATATATATATATTGTCTCTTGGCATTCAAAAGTTTATGGGTAAAAAGTGAATATTAAGTATATAACCTAATCTATTTTATTTGGATATTGTTGGCAGTTACTATTTTTAAAACAAAGTCTTATTCCTCTCTTTAAGTTTTCCTAAAATGTGGGAAACACACAATGTGTTTGTTTCTTCCAGTAAGTAGGTGGCTTGATTTCCCAGAAGTAAGTGGTGAATGTAGGAAAGAAGTGAGGCAAAACTTTGTGGGAATTATCTGAACCTTAAAGAAATTTAAAAGGTTTGGGAGTTAAATATGGTTCAAGGTGGTTCTTACTGTGAATGTCTAAATGATTTTGCCCTTCCATGGTGAAGGTCCATATAGTGAGATGTGAATAGACTGTGAAATGGACTTTTCTTGTGCAGCAAGCTTCAGCCAAATGGTTATCTCATTTAAATACATATATTAGCATCCTATTAGGTGAGAAAGTTTTGTGTGTAAACTGGGTAGCTGATTAAATGGAAATAATTCCTAAATTGTATTTGAATTAAGGCTTTACTTCATAGTCTTAATCAGTGAAGCTTTGAGAGGTGACAGATATTTACATATACATATGTACACGTATTTGGTTTTCCCAGGTGGTGCAGTGGTAAAAAAAACCTCTCCTGGCAATGCAAAAGTACCAGAGACATGGATTTGATCCCTGGGGCAGGAAGATTCCCATGGCAACCCACTCCAGTATCTTGCCTAGAAAATTTAATGAACCGAGGAGCTTGGTGAGCTCCAGTTCATGGGATACAAAAGATTGGACATGACTGAGCACACACATATACATATATTTAAATACATTCATAAAGGAAAATATTTCAATTTAAGTTAAATTTTTTAAATATTAGTATATATGCAGAATAATAAGAATATAAAATCTAACTATAAATAAATAAGCATCAAAATAGACATAAAAAATTGAGTATGCATAAATGAGTAATTGATCACTCATTACAGAAATGAATCCTTATACAACTAAGATTGTCACTTTCATTTAAGGAAACAAAAGGAAAGCAAAAATGAATGTTTGTGGGAGTTTTTAAGGAAATAATTCTAGTTGGGGTTACTATTTTTTAAAATGAGCACATGCTTATAAAACTACAAATAAAAGCTATAGTAATGATAAGTAACATATATATATTAAATGACTTGTATACCCTGGGTGCTTAATAACCCTTGATTTATTCTGAAAACCACTTTATGAGGTAGCTGTATAATTTATTATGCAAAGAAATAGAGGAAAACAATAGAATGGGAAAAGACTATAGATTGCATCAAGAAAACTGAAGATACCAAGGAAGCATTTCATGTAAAAATGGGCATGATAAAGGAGAGTAATAGTAAGGACCTGGGGGCAGGAGGAGAAGGGGACGACAAAGGATGAGATGGCTGAATAGGATCACTGACTCGATGGACGTGAATCTGAGTGAACTCTGGAAGTTGGTGACAGACAGGGAGGCCTGGCGTGCTACAATTCATGGAGTCGTAAAGAGTCGGACACGACTGAGTGACTGAACTGAACTGAACAGAAGCAAGAAGAAATTAAGAAGGAGTGGCAAGAAGACACAGAACAACACAAAAAAGCTGTCAATATCCTGGATAACCACAATGATGTGGTCACTCACTAGAACTGGACATCCTGGAATGTAAGGTAGCAAGAGTTACTTGGAACAAAGCTAATGGAGGTGATGCAATTCCAGCTGAGCTATTTCAAATCTAAAAGATAATGCTGTTAAAGTGCTGCACTCAATATGTCAGCAAATTTGGAAAACTCAGCACCGGCCACAGGACTGGAAAAGGTCAGTTTTTATTCCAATCCTAAAGAAAGGCAATG
>SJYC01028044.1:0-19349 GCA_006408675.1 Madoqua kirkii | reverse complement strand
GCTATTTCAAATCCTAAAAGATAATGCAGTTAAAGTGCTGCACTTAACAGGTCAGAAAACTTGGAAAATGCAGAAAACTTGGGGAAAAAAAACAAAAACAGAAAAAGATCTGTTTTTTATTCCAATCCCAATGAAGAACAATGCCAAAGAATAATCTATCATACAGTTGCACTCATTTCACATGCTAACAAGTTAATGCTCAAAGTCCTTTAAGCTAGGCTTCAGTAGTACATAAACCAAGAACATCCAGATGTACAAGCTGGGTTTCAAAGAGAGGAACCAGAGATCAAATTGCCAACATTCACTGCTGCTGCTGCTAAGTCCATTCAATCATGTCTGATTCTGTGCAACCCCATAGATGGCAGCCCACCAGGCTCCCTCATCCTTGGGATTCTCCAGTCAAGAACACTGGAGTGGGTCACCATTTCCTTCTCCAATGCATGAAAGTGAAAAGTGAAAGTCAAGTCACTCAATCATGTCAAACTCTTTGCGACCCCATGGACTGCAGCCCACCAGGCTCCTCCGCCCATGGGATTTTCCAGGCAAGAGTACTGGAGTGGGGTGCCATTGCCTTCTCCAGCCAACACTCACTAGATCATGGAAAAAGCAAAGGAATTCCAGAAAAAAACAATCTATTTCTGTTTAATTTACTACACTAAATCCTTTGACTGGATCACAACAAACTGTAGAAAACTCTTCAAGGGAAGGCAGTACCAGACCTGTCTCCTGAGAAACCTGTAAGCCGGTCAAGAAGAAACAGAACCAGACATGGAACAATAGATTGGTTCAAACTTGGGAAAGGAGTATATCAAGTATTGTCACCCTCTTGTTTAATTTATATGCAAAGTACATCATGCAAAATGCTGGGCTGGATGAATCACAAACTGGAATCAAGATTGATGGGCAAAAAATCAACAGCTTCAGATAAGTAGATGATACTAATTTAATGGCAGAAAGTGAAGAGGAACTAAAGAATCTCTTGATGAAGGTGAAAAAGAGTGAAAAATTTAAAAGGTGGCTTGAATCGCAACATTCAAAAAACTAAGATCATGTCATCCAGTCCTATCAATTCATGGCAAATAAAAGGGGAAAAAGTAGAAGCAGTGACAGATTTTACTTTCTTGGGCTCCCAAATCCATGCAGACAGTGAATGCAGCCATGAAATTAAAAGACGCTTGCTCCTTGGAAGAAAAGCTATGACAAACCTAGGCAGCATATTAAAAAGTAGAGACATCACTTTGCCAACTAAGGTCCATATAGTCTAAGCTATGGTTTTTTTAGTAGGCATGTACAGATATGAGAGTTGGACCATAAAGAAGACTGAGCACCAAAGAATTGATGCTTTCAAACTGTGGTGCTGAAGAAGACTCTTGAGAGTCCCTTGAACAGCAAGGAGATCAAATCAGTCAATCCTAAAGAATCCTTACACTGATGCTGAAGCTGCAGCTCCAATACTTTGGCCACTTGATGGGAAGAGCCGATTCACTGATAAAGAGCCTGATGATGGAATAGAAGGCAAAGGGAGAAGGGGATGTCAGAGGATGAAATGGTTAGATAACATCACTGATTCAATGGACATGAATTTGAGCAAACTCCAGGAGATAGTGAAGGACAGAGGAGCATGGTATGCTGCAGTCCATGGGGTCACAAAGAGCTGGATACAACTTAGCAAGTGAAAAACAACAACATTATAATTACTTAACATTTTTAAAATGAGGAAACTGATTCTCAAAAACATTGATTTGGGGGCAAGTCACACAGCTAGTAGATGGCAGAATTGAGATTCAATTCCTGGTCTCTTTGACCTAATTGCCCAAACCTACTACAGAGTAGAAAAAAAAAAGGAAATAGTAATCACCTACAATACTATCATCTGATATAGATAAATATATAGCCAGACCCACATAAAAAAATCTATAAATTCAGCTTCCCTGGTGGTTCAGATGGTAAAGTATCTGACTCCAGTGTGGGAGACCCATATTCAATCCCTGGGTCAGGAATATCCCCTGGAGAAGGACATGGCAATGCACTTCAATACCCTTGCCTGGAGAATCTCATGGACAGAGGAGCTGGGCGAGCTACCTGAGCGACTCTACTTGGTTGCAGAGTCGGACACAACTGAGTGATTAACACTTTTACTTTGAAGTGGTATTTATTATTCTTTTAACTTAAAAGTGATTTTTCTCATTGTTCTCCCTATTTCCATTTATGAATTATCTAACGGGAAGTGTTGTTTAGAAAAACTTTATGAAATCAAGTCATTCCAATTCTTTGTTGAAAATCCTGCACTTTTGGAAACTTAAGTATCTATGGGGGAAGGTAAAATTGCTGATTTTTTTCTTTCTCATAGATGCATTTAATGTATGTTTAGATTTGTGTTAAAACATAGGCTGGTTTCTTGTTTGACCCATTTTATGGATCTGTGTCTATTAATCATGTTCTTACCAGTGTGATTAAAGATAGTCTGGAAATTGTATGTAACAATGAATAACCAGATTTTATTTTTACCTCAGCCTTTATTTCCCATTTGCTGCTTCTCCTGGATTTTGGCGACATTCAGTTCAGTTCAGTTCAGTCGCTCAGTCGTGTCCGACTCTGCACAACCCCATGAATTGCAGCACGACAGGCCTCCCTGTCCATCACTGTCTCCTGGAGTTCACACAGACTCACGTCCGTCGAGTCTGTGATGCCATCCAGCCGTCTCATCCTCTGTCATCCCCTTCTCCTCCTGCCCCCAATCATTCCCACCATCAGAGTCTTTTCCAATGAGTCAACTCTTCACATGAGGTGGCCAAAGTACTAGAGTTTCAGCTTTAGCATCATTCCTTCCAAAGAAATCCCAGGGCTGATCTCCTTCAGAATGGACTGGTTGGATCTCCTTGCAGTCCAAGGGACTCTCAAGAGTCTTCTCCAACACCACAGTTCAAAAGCATTCACATGAGGTGGCCAAAGTACTAGAGTTTCAGCTTTAGCATCATTCCTTCCAAAGAAATCCCAGGGCTGATCTCCTTCAGAATGTACTGGTTGGATCCCCTTGCAGTCCAAGGGACTCTCAAGAGTCTTCTCTAACACCACAGTTCAAAAGCATCAATTCTTCAGCGCTCAGCCTTCTTCACAGTCCAACTCTCACATCCATAACATGACCACAGGAAAAACCATAGCCTTGACTAGATGGACCTTATTCGGCAAAGTAATGTCTCTGCTTTTGAATATACTAACTAGGTTGGTCACAACTTTTCTTCCAAGAAGTAAGTGTCTTTTAATTTCATGGCTGCAGTCACCATTTGCAGTGATTTTGGAGCCCCAAAATATAAAGTCTGACACTGTTTCCACTGTTTCTCCATCTATTTCCCATGATGTGATGGGACCGAATGCCATTATCTTTGTTTTCTGAATGTTGAGCTTTAAACCAACTTTTTCACTTTCTTCTTTCACTTTCATCAAGAGGCTCTTTAGTTCTTCTTCACTTTCTGCCATAAGGGTGGTATCATTAGCTACTAAATTTATACCCTCCACAAACACTGGAAAGAACATGGGGTTTTTACCATATATTAAGTATTGCTTCTTGGATATTCAACAGAATAAACAATTTGGGTGCCACAAGATTGAACTCCTTATGCTTAAAACATTTCATAATTTTTCAAGCCCAGCTCTTACCACACATTGTTTAAACTTCAACTGTTCAGGTTTAGTGTGATGGTAAAGATGGTGAACTGATTCTTGGTCATGGTCCACATAAGTCCAGTTGAAGCTATTTGTAACTCTTGCCAAAATCACTCAGGATCAAGGTGATGCTCAAATTCAGAGAAAGGCCATGAGGAGTATGAAAGTACTTATGTGTTTTGAAGAAAGAACACTTTTTGCTTTCAATACAGGTTTCAGTAGTATACCACTTAGTTCAGTTCAATTCAGTTCAGTCGTTCAGTCGTGTTTGACTCTTTGCAACACCATGAATCACAGCATGCCAGGCCTCCTTGTTCATTACCATCCCTCAGAGTTCACTCAGACTCACATCCATGAGTCCGTGATGCCATCCAGCCATCTCATCCTCACCTGACCTGCATACAGATTTCTCAAGAGGCAGCTCAGGTTGTCTGGTATTCCCATCTCTCTCAGAATTTTCCACAGTTTATTGTGATGAGGATTAGGGATACCAACTGTTCTTGAAGTTGAAAGTCCACATATAACTTATAGTGAGCCCTCCATATATATATGGCTTCTCCATATCTGTGAATTTAACCAAGCATGAATTGTTTAGTTCTGTGAAATGTACTACTGAAAAAAAAATCTGCCTATAAGTGGACCCATACAGTTCAAACCTGTGTTGTTCGAAGTATATAAGATAATTAACTATGGCTGAAAAAAAAGAATAATTTTCTGTGATCACATACAAGCTGAGATTGAGTAATTCATGCAACCATTAGAGTGATATTAAAGTAGCAACAATAAGTGATTAAGATGGTTGGTGAAGCAAAATTTCTTTGAACGAGTAAGTTATTAATAAGTTTTTCCTTGAGCAGAACAAGTGTTAAAAATTGGTAGTACCTAAACTTCAATGTAAGTTAAAAGCAAGTGTTTTCTATTTGGAGATGCAATCGATTATTGATGGAATAGGTGGTCTGACACTGTTGAAACAGTGATAAAATAAAATCAACAAGCAGACGGACAGTCAGCTTTCTTATGGTAATACCCTTCACAATGGAAGGAATACTGTGCTGCTCAGAATTTTATCCCCTGCCTAAAGCACAGTGTCTGACACACAGTAGTCACTTAAATGTTTGATGAATGAATCATAAGATAGATGGAAGGATAGTTGGCAAGTTGGGAAATTGGATGAAGCTGCATAAATGTCAGAGTTACTCTTCCTCCAACAAAATGATTCAGAGGGAGTTTGGATATCCTTAAGTTCAATTGTTTCATTTTTAAGATAAAGGAATTGTGTTTCAAAAAGTCAGGATTTAAGTT
Organism: Madoqua kirkii; assembly: GCA_006408675.1. Classification (NCBI taxonomy): domain Eukaryota; kingdom Metazoa; phylum Chordata; class Mammalia; order Artiodactyla; family Bovidae; genus Madoqua; species Madoqua kirkii. The sequence goes on along the minus strand of SJYC01028044.1, from coordinate 14,384 downwards.
TAAACTTATCCATGAAATAGCAGCATCCCTTATGATATGTAAGATAGTGAGATACAAGGTCTATAAGTTTAAGAAATACTAACTTTAGTTATGTTAAATACTTTATAATCAATAGCTATATGAGTGAATTCCTACAGGCAAATATAAATTTTGATTAAAATAATTTCAGTTTAGTTATTTGAAGTTTATGTTACTATACTCATCTCTGTGACAATGTTTATGTAGGGTTTTTGTAGCTTGGCTTATAGTCTTAAGTACCTGACCATGTCTAAAACCTGAATGTGAAACCTTCATGAAAACCTTTTATGAAATAAATTACACAAAATTACCCACATGAACTAAAAATCACATTTGTACCAGAATTCATCCAGGCACAAAGCTTTTTTAACAACTAGTAGGTATTTTTTTTAGGCTCCAAAATCACTGCAGATGGTGACTGCAGCCATGAACTTAGAAGATGCTTACTCCTTGGAAGGAAAGTTATGACCAACCTAGACAGCATATTGAAAAGCAGAGCTATTGCTTTGCCAACAAAGGTCTGTCTACTAAAGGCTATGTTTTTTTCCAGTGGTCATGTATGGATGTGAGAGTTGAACTGTATGTGAGAGTTGAACTGTAAAGAAAGCTGAGCACCAAAGATTTGATGCCTTTGAACTATGGTGTGGGGGAAGACTCTTGAGAGTCCCTTGGCCTGCAAGGAGATCCAACCAGTCCATTCTAAAGGAGATCAGTCCTGGATGTTCATTGGAAGAACTAATGCTGAAGCTCCAATATTTTGGCCAGCACATGGGAAGAGTTGACTCATTGGAAAGGACCTTGATGCTGGGAGGGATTGGGGGCAGGAGAAGAAGGGGACGACAGAGGATGAGGTAGCTGGATGGCATCACCGACTCTATGGACATGAATTTGAGTGAACTCCGGGAGTTGGTGATGGACAGGGAGGCCTGGTGTGCTATGATTCATGGGGTCGCAAAGACTTGGACACGACTGAGCAGCTGAACTGTAATGAACTGAACTGAACTGAACTGATGACATCTTACCATTGGAGAAATTTCCCCTTTCATTACACAAAAGAATTCCTATATGGACTTAAGCATTTGACACAGAAAGAAATAGAGTAAAAGTGACTTCAACATATAAAATTTAATGCCTTAATTTTAAGAAGTGACATTTTAAAGACTCAATTTTCATAATGTAAATGTTTCTAATGTTAATTTCTTGCATAATTATTATTTTAAGCCTTCATTGACTCAACCTTAGGACTGAATTCCTTAACTAGAAGATCTATAGTGTCCAGTAGATAGAAAATGTGTGTCTGTTATTTAGCCATCTTATTTTATGGACACAGTGTAACCCCTGACACTTCTAAGATTCCTGAAGACTGTGGCCCTTTGCTCCATGTTCTCCACACATTCACTGTCACCATTACATACCCAATCTCTGCCCCTTCAGTGGAACAACAAAAAAAATTAAATAGTTTATTATGTATTTTTATTTGTAAAGTAAATACTTCTGAAATATTTTATGGGCAGATGGATTTTTGAAAGGTTAGAAATTACCCTTTCCAAACTTGTAAGCATTTAAGCATAAAACTTGGCTGATCTCTAAAGATGATTATCTTTAAGATGATCAGTTCAGTTCAGTTGCTCAGTCGTGTCCAACTCCTTGCGACCCCATGAACCACAGCACACCAGACCTCCCTGTCCATCACCAACTCCCAGAGTCCACCCAAACCCATGCCCATTGAGTCGGTGATGTCATCCAGCCATCTTATCTTCTGTCATCCCCTTCTTCTCCTGTCCTCAATTTTTCCCAGCATCAGGGCCTTCTCAAATGAGTCTGTTCTTCACATCAGGTGGCCAAAGTATTGGAGTTTCAGCTTCAACATCAGTCCTTCCAATGAACACTGAGGACTGACCTCCCCTAAGATGGACTCGTTGGCTCTGCCTGCAGTCCAAGGGACTCTCAAGGGTCTTCTCCAACACCACAGTTCAAAAGCATCAATTCTTCAGCCCTCAGCTTTCTTTATAGTCTAACTCTCACATCCATACATGACTACTGGAGAAACCATAGCCTTAGCTAGATGGACCTTTCTTGATGATAGGCTTTAGTATATGTTATCCAAACCCAGTAATTGTCAACCAGGGGCTGATTTCTCTTTTATATTTATAGAGTAAGTCAATGCTGGCTGTTATGGATTGCATATATTGAACCACTAATCCCTAAGACCTCAGGATGTAACTTTTTTGGCAATAGAGTCTTTACAAAGATAAGTAAAAATGAAATCATAGAGTGAATCCTAATCCAATATGACTGATATTCTTATAAAAAGGGATATTTGGACACAATGATAAACATGCAAAAATACAAATTGATCTGAAGAGACACAGAAAGAACTTCATGTGAAGATGATGGCAGAAATGAAGAAGATATACATATAAACCAAGGAACTCCAAAGAGTGCTGACAAACAAGGTGGGACTAGGATAAGGCACAGAACAGCTTCTCCTTCACTGCACTGAGAAGGTAACAATCCTGACAATACATCACACTTGAATTTCTAACATCCAGAGCTGTGACATAGTAAATTTCTCTTGGTTAAACCACCCAATCTGTGATAATTTGTCATAGAAATCCTGAAAAATTATCACACTGGCCAATATATATATATATTTTAAGTAGCATGCCGATTATCCAGGAAATAGAACCAAAAGTCAGCTTAAAAAATCTAGAAAATTGACAGCATTTTTTTATAACATAATTAGAGATTTTATTTGTTTTTATCCTGTCTTTTCTTGAAAACTGCTATGTCATTCAATAATTTTTAAAAATTTCTGTATAATTTAGCACTTAGGGTTATATATTATTATACACACACACACACACACACACTTAGGGTTATATACTATTAAAATGAAATTGTAATAACATAGATGAAAAACATTAATGTATTTGTCATAAAAACATGCCATAGATGACATCCAAAACTTTTGGATGGCGTTTACCTTTGAAGAAGGTAGAAGCACTTAGGGTTATACACTATTAAAATAAAATTATAATAACATAGATGAAAACATTAATGTATTTGTCATAAAAACATGTCATAGATGACATCCAAATTTTTTGGATGGCATTTACCTTTGAAGAAGGCAGAAGACATAAACATTGGTTAACAAGAGGAATTCGGGAATTCAGTGATAATTTGCTTCTTTAGGCCAACTGAAACACATATGGGATATGTTTAATGTTTGTTACATCTGGGTAATAATTACATTGGTGTTATAATATTCGATGTACTTTTATTGCCTTTTTTTTATTGTGGTCAAAAACACAACTTAAAATCACCTATATTAACTATTTTAAGCATATAGTATCGTAGTGTTAACTACATGCACACTGTTGTGCAGTACATCTAGTATATTTTTATCTTACAAAACTGAAACTTTATACATTGACCTGTAACTTCCCTTTATACTTTTGCTATCTTTTGTGTATTTTATGGTTAAAAAATAATCACATATTTATTGACAAATACTTTTACCTTTAGAAGGCAAAGATATCGTACATGTAGGAGGCCAGAGAGAATCCCATGGGAGATACTGCTGGCTGAAATAGTTCTCTAATTCACGACCTTGATCTATGATTTCTATCCTCCTGATTGCTTTGAGTATCCTAGAGCTACATAGGGATTCCCAGGTGTTGCTAGTGGTAAATAACCCACTTGCCAATGCAGGAGAAATAAAAGATGCAGTTTTGATTCCTGTGTCAGGAAGATCCCCTGGAAAAGGACATGACAACCCACTCCAGTATTCTTGCCTGGAAAATGCTATGGACAGAGGAGCCTGGAGGGCTATAGTTCATAGGGTTGCAAAGAGTTGGATATGACTGAAGTGACTTAGTATGCATGCACACAGAATGCCCATAAGGCACTTATTCTTCCATGTAATTCAGCTAAATGAGAAACAATTGGTGAGCACATTTAATTTGTAGCTAACATGGTGTCCCAGATTTCCCTTTTGGAAATAAGGGTGCTATCTATGAGATCCCTAAAGCAAATCTCAGTTTGTTAACTGACAGAATTAGGTAACTCATTTAAGAAATTATATATTTCTTGTCAGATGCTTCAGGTCTAAATTCTGCATAGTTTTTGTTTGAAAGACTGATCACTTAACAGAATAGATGTATTTTTATTTTATTTTCAACTATATTTTTTTACTTTTATATTTTATTTTATTTTTGCAAGAAAGCAAAAGAGACACAGATGTATAGAACAGTCTTTGGACTCTATGGGAGAGGGAGAGAGTGGAATGATTTGGGAGAACGGCATTGAACCATGTACAATATCATATAAGAAATGAATCACCAGTCTAGGTTCGATGCAAGATACAGGATGCTTGGGGCTGGTGCACTAGGATGACCCAGAGGAATGGTATGGGGAGGGAAGAGGGAGGCAGTTCAAGAATGGGAACACATGTACAACCGTGGAGGATTCATGTTGTATGGCAAAATCAATACAATATTGTAAAGTGGAATAGATGTATTTTTAAAATTAATCCTAAAAAATATTCTTGCATGAAGATCAACTCAAAGAAAAGGAATGTGAGCGTGCTTTATAGGCATTCAAGTAAAGGAGATTCATTTCCTACAGTGAATGCTGTAGGATCCAATGCTCCATGCTTTTGCTTTAACAATTTTGTCCCTATCACTCTTCTCTGAGACAAATATATAATAAGAATAGTCCATTTTACAGGAGACCACCTTCTAAAATTTTTGATTTTTCTCCTAAGAATCCAGGAAGACCTTATGGTATAAATAGACCTTAGTTTCTTAACTCTAATACTTGCTTTTTTAAAGATCCAGAAATAAAGTCTTTAAGAAATGACTAGAGGTAAATGTGTATATATATATATATATATATATATATATATATATATATATATTTATTTATTTATATTTATTTATTTATTTATTTATTTATTTATACAAATAAACCCTTTGTTTTTATTATTGAAAAGTGTATGTTGATGTAATATAAGAAAATAATACTTCCAAACTCATGTTTTTAAAACAGGAGTAACATCTATGTTATAGATGTTGTTGTTGTCCAGGCACTAAGTTATGTTCAATTCTTTGTGACCACAGAAACTGAAGCATGCCAGGCTTACTGGTCCTCACCATCTCTCGGAGTTTGCTCAAACTCAAGTCCATTGAGTCTGTGATGTCATCCAACCATCTTATCCACTGTCACCCCCAACCATCTTATCTGCTGCCACCCCCTTCTCCTCCTGCCCTCAAGCTTTCCTAGCATCAGGCTATTTTCCATTTATTTAAAATGCAGTCTTTTACAAGAAAGTAGATGGAGTTTTGAACTATTTTACGGAGAGATACAAAGATATATAAATACTATGTGGGAACTTCATGGCAGATATTTGCTAAGGCATATGTTTTATTAATTCATGTGCTTAAGTCAAGTTTATCAATTTTACTTTAAATAATGATTTAAAAGATTTTGATATAACTATAGAGAGTACATTAATTTAAATTTTTCAAGTATTCAGGCTGTTGCTTTATTTATAAATTTGGTATTATATAAGGCTGGCCAATTTTGAAATTATTATTTTTCTTCAATTAATAGAAATGTTAAAATTAAAATTGATTTATAAATGGCTTATGGTATATTGTAGTTGCAACACCCTGTAAACTTTATGACAAGATATTTCAATCGTATAAATTGAGGACTGAGGTTACCCAGCTAATAAGTTATCTGAGGTAAACTTGCTAGTAGGAATGGTAGTAGAAATGACAGAAATGAATTAGATGTTTCCTTTTCAAAGGTCACATTTTTAATAGCGAACAACTTCCCAAATTAGAAGTATACATAAGGAACTTAATTTAGAAATGAAACAAGACTTAAGACTTTGTTAGGTTAAAAAAAAAAAAAAATGACCAGGACACCAAAAGAGTGTCTAACAGATTTTTAATGGCAAAGTGCTCCCGGGAGGGATTCCCAGACCTGAACAAGGCAGGTCGAGGAAGTCCGCGCCTGGACCATGTTGGGGGTGGTTTTTATACATTCGTTGTGAGGGATGGTCAAGCTAGATGGACAGGGTTTCGGATAGGTCGCCAGAGCGAGGCGTCGCGGGCTGACAGGTCCTTCTACGTGGCTGGGGTGGGGCGGCTTTAGCTGGTGAAATGTGTTGTCATTGGTCGCTGGGATCTGGGAGGCTCCTTCTGTTAGGGACTTACCTCACCGGTGGGAGGGAGAGGAAGGGTGGCCCTTCATGGCCCCCAGGGTCCAGCCTTACATTCTGACCCTTTTGATAGGCTAAGGGGTGCCATTATTGCTTCTGGCTACTTCCTGCTGAACTGGGGAGTCGCTGGAGCTGAGGGTCGTGGCCAGATCCCGGTGACCTTTAGGGGGCCTCAGGGTCTCTGGACGGGAGCTTGGAGTATGCGGCTACCATCAACATCTGTCCAGTAGCCGTCTGGGTCAGCTTCCTGACCCTCCGGAGGATGATCTGAAAAACATAAGGTCTTATCGACAGGATGAGGAACAAGGCTGTGAGGGATCTGAGAAGTGGGAGAAGCCATTTTGCCCAAGATGACTTTCACCATCCAAAGAAATTGAAACTGTCTGACTCGACCTGTCCAAGTCTGATGCTCTCTCTCAGCCCTCAGACCTTGTTCTGAACTATCCCCGAGGCATTAATGAAAAAAAATAACAGTCTTCCCTTAGGAACTGACAGGTTCCCCTTTTTCCAGCCATTAGCAGCTTGATTTGGGGAGCCACTGCTGCCAGAGAGGTTATCTGGCTTTGTAATGCCATTAGGGAATCCACTACCTTGTCCAGGTCTCGACTGAGGTCTACAGACAGCTTATAGTAGAAGTGCGTGGCTGATCCCAATCCCCCCGCCCCCAGTGCCAAGGGCATGAATAAATCTCCTCCTCCGAGGAGGGGAGCTGCAGCTAATGCCCTCTGGTGGTGGTGCGTGGGCTGGATCTGGTCTTCTATTGTCCGAGGGTTTGGAGATAGGGGGTCTCATCTTGAGCCGTCACAGGCCACTGTGGTCAGTGTGGTGTCGGCTAAAACATAAGAGGCATTGGCTGGGAGGTACAGTATTTCAGAGGTCAAGGGCCCCATTGGCAAGGTTACTTCTGTGGCATCTGAAGTGAGATTTGGGGCCTCTATCCATTTCCTGGGGATCGGTTGGGCAAGGAACGGTCTAGGTCTCAAGGGAAGACAGAGCCAACATGAGAGGTTTGGTGAGGTTTCAGTCAGGGTCTGATAGGTGTTATTGAGGCTGGTGAAAATTTGGGATGAAAAATCTAGGGATTTGAGTGTCTGATGAACCTGGTCTAGGAGTTTGTTGGGCTCTTGGTGTGGATCGGAGGCTTCAGTCACCAACTTTATGAGGTCCTGTTGGACCCCATGTTGAATTTGTTCTTGCCTCCGATCTTGGGCCCCCTTCCCATCTGTCATTCCATCTAATACCATTTACCCCCATGGGAGCACAGCTGGGCGAGTGAAACATTACAGTCTTGGTGGACATAAGTGTAGGCTGTGAACCCAGTTCCCCAGCAGTCTCATTTGGTGCAGCCCTGGAGGCAGGGCATAGGTTATCCTGCCCATATTATCATGGTCAGGAGGAATAGTGACAAGAGCATGTTTAGCTATGATACTAGGAGGAGAGTGATAAAAGAGAAGTCAATTTGAGATTCTGTAAAAAGGAGGAAGTTCCCCTGTAAGTGTAGATCAGAAATAGCCTGAAAGAAAGAGTCACAGTTAATAATTGGGGTAGCCAGCCAAAGGTTCTGTAATAGGATCAGGATAAAGTCTTCAAGGCAGGCTAGGGTGAGAGACATATGGCCAGGTCAGGCCACCCCAAAGGAATAGCACCCCAAAGGAATAGCACCCCAGGAGTAGTGAACAGATAATAAGGTAAGCAAGGGCCAGTGAAAGTCAAGGTGTGAGCTGCCAGCCCTGGGGGCTGTGACAGCCAGTCCAATGGCGAAGAGTATAGTCAGAGTTGCAATTGACAATAGCCACAGTGGATGAAGCCAGACAAGCATTGGACCGGGAGTGTCATCTGCTGGCGGGAGGCAGGGGTGTCTTAGTAATGGTGATGTTGGTAGGTCCTGAGATTCTAGATGTGTAAGTCTCTAGGGATTTGGAAAGGGGCAGGCCATGTAGAAGAACCCATTTGAGCCATGTGATGTGGTAACATGGCTCTTGTCCCCATAGTTTGGCTGCCGTAAGCGTGGAGAGGATCACCGTGAAAGGACCAGTCCACTAGGGCTAAAGGAGTTGAGGCATCAGCGTTTTTAGGAAGACCTGATCTCCTGGTGCCAAAGCGGGGGATAGGATCGCCTGGTTATGGTCTCTGACAGATTGAGGGAGGACATGGTCAGTGTGTTCCCTAAGTAGGGACCTCAGGAGGGTGAAATAGAGCAAGTAAGTCCGCAGAGGGGGTGTTGGTTGATCTGGAAGGTTAATCAGCAGATATGGCCTACCATACAGCAGTTCAAAATGTGTCAGGAGGAGTTGTCCATATGTGGGTCAAGGCTGCTGGTGGGAGATCAACCCAGGAGAGATGAAGTTCTGCTGTTAACCTGGTCAGATGAGCCTTGAGGATGCTGTTAGCCCATTCTACCTTGCCAGATGATTGAGGCCATGGAATGAGGTGTGTTAAGAGAGTGTTGGCGATGGTATCGGCTGTCTCCTGGACAGTGGAGAATGCTTCTACCCATCCAGAAAAAGTGTCAACACAGACCAGCATATACCAGAAGGTCCGATGTCTAGGCATGTGAGTAAAGTCTATCTGCCAATCCTGTCCCGGCAGGTATCCCCTCAGCTGATGAGTTTCTTGTGGTGGCCTGAGTCCTCCTTGAGGAGAGGTCTTGGCACAGATTAGGCAGTGATGATGGACTGCCTGAATGGTAGATCAGAGATGTAATGGAGAAAAGAGAGGGCTAAGAAAGGTCAAGAGTGCATGGGGCCCAATGTGTAAAGAGTCATGGATCTGGGTGATAATGGACATTGTCTGTTTTCGGGTAGGACTAGTTTGTCATGGAGCGGTGTTTGGAAGTGTCCTCTTGTGAGAGGAGGGCCTCTATTTTGGCCTTTGAGTAGTTAAGTGTAAGGGAGGTCCTGAGAAATAGTATAGGCAAAGGCCCCTGTTGTAAGGCTATCTTTCTGGCCACCTGGTTAGCCTTATTGTTGCCTAGGGAAACCGTGTTGTGAGTTGTCTGATGTCCTTTGTAGTGTAGGATCGCTACCTGGATGGGGTGTGAGATGGCCTCCAGGAGCTTGGTGATTAGGGGGGCATTAGAGATAGGTGATCCCTTGGTGGTGAGGAATCCCCTCTCTCCAAATAGCTGAATGTGAATGTGTAATCACAAAGGCATACTTGGAGTCAGTATAGATGTTAACCCGTTTTCCCGTTGCTAGGTGTAAGGCTCTAGTGAGTGTTATTAGTTCTGCCTTTTGGGAGGTGGTTTCCTCTAGTAGCAGGTGAGCCTTGAGGATGTCATTGGTGGTCACAATTGTATATGTAGCAGCCCTATGACCGTTAGGGTCTCATTTTGAATTGCCATCTACAAATAGCGTGAGGTCTGGGTTTTGTAGCGGAGTAGCAAAAAGGCTTGGGGGCAGTTGAGTAAGATTATCCAGGACCTCACACAAATGAGGTTCTGTGTCTTTGCCTGAAGGACAGGTTGGAAGTGAGGGGAGAGAAGATAGGGGGTTTAGCTGGGAGCTGCAGCCCAAAGTAACCTGGGGGTTATCCAGAAAGACCAGGTGAAATTGTTGGAGCCAAGAGTCGCTAAGGTCTGACAGGAATTTGAAAGCCAGGAGCTCAGCCAGGTGGTGTGGTGAGAATATAGTTAGGGATTGATCTAAAATTAGCTTTTTTGCATCTGCATATAGAGAAGCTGCTGCTGCCATGGCATGTAGGCAGAGGAACCATCCCAGGCGGCGGGGTCTAACTGTTTGGGGATAAATGCCGCTGGCAGCATTTCAGGGCCCGCAGGCTGTATGACGGCTCCAAAGGCTATGCCCCCTTTTTCATCAGTGTACAGGTGATATGGGAGGTTGGGATTTGGGCAGGAAGAGCAGAGAAGAGGACAGTAAAGCTGAACGGAAGTTGTGGAAAGACTTCTGGACTTCTGTTTCTGAAGAGAGCGGTGGCTGTATAGAGGGGTTTAGCCAGTGAAGCACAGTTGGGGACCCAGTGCTGGAAGAATCCTGTTAGCTCCCAAAAGGATAAGATTTGTTTTCCAGTGTAAGTGGGGCAGAGGTCTCAGAGAAGGCTGAGTCTGTTTGTAGTTAGAGCCTTGGTTGTTGGGGTAATCTTTAGACCTAGGTAAGTCACAGAGGTCTGGGTGAGTTGGGCCTTTTGTTGAGATGCTTGGTATCCTTTAGAGCTAAAGAAGTTAAGAAGAATAGTGGTATGTGTCTGAGAAAGAGCTTGTGAGGGGCTGCAGAGCAGAAGCTCATCCACATACTGTAAGAGGACACTAGTGGATAAAGGGCATGTAGCCAGATCTCGGGCCAGAGCCTGGCCAAAAAAAAAAAAAAAAAATGGAGGCTGTCTCTAAACCCTTGGGGGAGGACTGTCCACGTTAGCTAAGAAGACTGTCGGGTTTCTGGGTCAGTCCATGTGAAAGCAAAGAGGAAGTGGCAGTCTGAGTGTAAGGGAATAGTGAAAAAGGCATCTTTGAGGTCTACAACAGTAAAGTGAGTCGTACTGCTAGGGATGTCAGAAAACAAGGTATAGGGACTGGGGACAAACAGATGGGCAGGGATCATGGCCTCATTTATCAGTTGAAGGCCCTGGACCAATCGGTAGCTGCCAGCAGCTTTCCGTACCGGAAGAATGAGGGTATTGTAGGGCGAGGTCGTGGGGACTAGGAGGCCCTGGCCTAAGGAATGGGTTTAAGACTGCGTAAGTGAGCCTGAGAGATGGGGAACTGAAGGCAGTTTGGGAAGTGGGAATGATCATGTAGTTTAATCAGGATGGAGGTGTGAAGGGTTGTTACTAGAGGGATTTCAGTGTCCCAGATGTTAGGGTCGACAACTGGAGCCTCAGGGGAGCAAAGGAGGAGTAGGGGCAAAGTGAGAGATTGGGAAAGTCAGAGAGGTAGGTGAATAGTGGCCCTAAGCTTAGTTAAAATGTCCCACACCAGCAGGGGAGTGGGGCATGAAGGGATTATCAGAAAAGAGTGTGTGAACAAGAAGTGATCAAACTGACAGGGCTGTGGCCCAGTCTGCAAGGGTCATGAACACATGCCATCTATACCCACCACTGAGACCTGGGAAGGATGCAAGATGCCCCCCAAAGGAGGGAAGGACCGAGTAAGTAGCCCCCGTATCTATCAAGAAATTGATAGACTTAACTGCCACTTGGAGCATTACCCTGGGCTCGGCTTGGGTTATGGGGGTCCCCAAGTCTGGATGCCATCAATCTTCATCAAAGGAGAAAAGTTCCAAGGCAGGGTGTGGGGAGGAAATGTCCTTTTGGGAGCTCAGACCTCGGCCCGGTAAGGCCGGAGCCTGAGTCCCCCAGGAACAATCATTTGCCCAATGTCCTGGTCGTTTGCAACGAGGGCACAGCTTTGTCGGGGGTCAGGACTCTGGGCATTAGCGAGCCCAGTGGCCCTCATGACCACATTTGAAGCAGGCTCCCGGTGGTGGCTTCTGGGGACCCACCTTTTGTCCCGTGGCCGGCCGCAGGGCTGCTACTAGTGTCTGGGTGTGTCTCTCCAGAAGGTTAGCCTAGAGTTTGGCTTTTTGTTTAAGTCTTGCCTTGTGGCTGGCTTTGGCAGCTTCCTCTCGGGTGTTGTAAACCTCAAAGGCAATTTTTACCAGGTCTCAGAGTGGGGTCTGAGGCCCATTCTCAGCCTTAGTGGGTTTTTTTTTTTTTTTTTTTTTTAATGTTTGGAGTCAATTTGGATATAAATCGGTTGGCCAGGGTGATGATTTCTGCGGGAGAGTCTGGGGCAATCTGGGTATAGGTGGTGAGAGCCTCTATCAGCCTGTTAAGAAAGGCTGCCAGGTTTTCATCAGGGCCCTGGGTTATTTCATCTAGCTTAAGTAGGTTTATCACCTTGAGGGAGGTGGTCTCCAATCCCTCCAATAGGCATTTTACCATGTAGTGAATGTTGACTCTTCCTCTTCCCAGTCTGGGTCTATGTCTGGAATAGCAGCTGCTCCATATGGCCGGGCAGGGTCTGCTGGGTTGGCTAGATGTCTCGGGTCTGCTACCACTCTTGCTGCAGCCCAAATGGCCTTTTTTTTCTCTGGGGCAGTAGTGCACTCCAGGATGATAAATACATCCTGCCAGGTGAGGGCGTAAGACCAAGACAGCTGGGTAAAGTTTTTGATGTAGTTGGAGGGGTTGGCTGAATAGGAGCCTAGCTGCTGTTCGATATGGGCAAGGTCTTGGAGTGAAAAGGGTATGTGGACATGGATGAGACCCTCTAGGCCGGCCACCTGGTGGAGAGGAAGCAGGGAAGCTGGTGGCAGATTGGGAGCAGTCTGGGATCTTGTGTGTGAGCTGACTGATGAGTCAGAAGCGGGTGGGCATGGAGGAAGGAATGGATATTGAGGCGGATCCAAGGAATTGGCGAGAGACATAGTCATAGGAGGGCTGGGCTGTGAGGACAATGGAGAAGGAGTGAATATGGAGGGAGTTGGTGAGGGCGATAGAGGGGGAGTTGGTGTAGGGCTAAGAAGGGCCATGTTTAGGAGAATTTCAGAAGGAGAACAGCAGATACATAGGGTGTGATGGGAGCGCAACAGCCAGAAAGCCTGTACGTAGGGTACCTCAGACCATTTTCCCATCTTCTGGCAGTAGTGTCTAAGTCACAGAGGATGTTAAAATCGAAAGTTCTGGCTGGTAGCCATTGTGAGCCGTTATCTAAAGAATATTGGGGCCATGCCTCAGAACAAAGGAAAGTTAAGCATTTGGAGTGAATTTTTCCAGAGATATGTAGAGTTCCAAGGTTGGTGAGTAAACATTTTAGCCATGTAGATCAGGGTTGGTCGGCCCTGGAGGCAGCCGTCCCCATGGCAATTATAAAATGAAGGTCCTGGACCAATTGTTAGCGGGGCTGGGAGTGGTCCGGTCAGGCGTCCCTGAACGGGCCATCAACCCAGCGAGGAGAGAGCCACTCAACCAAGACGGACGTCTCCGAGTTGACTGGAGCTGAGGAATTAGCAGGCCTGGCCTGCGGAGGAGGTGTCTGGACAAGGCCACAATTTAAAGGGACCAAGACACCCTAGGAATATTTTCCATGGGGACAATACCCCTCAAAGGCCAACCAATGGAGCTTACCCCATATTCTGCCAAACGGTTGAACGGTCTCGGAGGGGTGACGGGGTGACCTGGTCTGGTGTCGGCCAGACCCAAAGGGCCGCAAATCCTGCTCATCACGGGAAGGGCCCTCACCTTGGGCCCCATGTTGGGCGCCAAATGTTATGTTAAAAAAAATGACCGGGATACCAAAAGAGTGTCTAACAGGATTTTTAATGGCGAAGCGCTCCCAGGCGGGGTTCCCAGACCCGAACGAGGCAGGTTAGGGAAGTCTGCACCCAGACCATGTTGGAGATGGTTTTTATAGGTTTGTTGTAAGGGATGGTCAGACTAGATGGAGTTCGGATAGGTCGCCAGGCCGAGGCATCGTGGGCTGACAGGTCCTTCTACGTGGCTGGGGTGGGGCGGCTTTAGCTGGTGAAGTGTGCTGTCATTGGTCCCCAGGATCTGGGAGGCTCTTTCCATTAGGGGCTCAACCCACCAGCGGGAGGGAGAGGAGGGCCGGCCATTATGGCCCCCAGGGTCTGGCCTTACAGACTTATTTTGATATATTTGGTAATTCTTTAATATTCAAATCTGCTTTCTATTTATTCTAATAATAGGAACAACTAAGAAGTCTTACTTTTTTATAAATTTGAAAAACTTACCTCATTTGACGTTACTGGGGATGGGTAGTTACATCAGAATACTAATTGTATATTACTTCACTATTAAATGAGTAAAAAAGTGTTGTATAGTTGTATCTAAATATTTTGATTATGTATTTTAATGCACAGTCTATATGCCTAAATTGTTCTGTGAGCTTAGAAGGTAAAGAATCTACCTGCAGTGCAGGAGACCCAGGTTCCATCCCGGGGTCAGGAAATCTACAAGAAAGGAATGGCTACCCACTGCCTAGAAAATCCCATGGATGAGGGAGCCTGGCAGGCTACAGTCCATGGGGTTGGAAAGAGTTGGACATGACTGGGTGACTAAGCATAGACACACACACAGGAAAATCTTTCACAATTTGAATTATTTATTTCTCTGTGTGTGTGTTATAGAAGTGTTTTAAAGCTTTCTAAAATTAAAA
>SJYC01028035.1:0-46802 GCA_006408675.1 Madoqua kirkii | reverse complement strand
CAATACAGGATACAGGATGCTTGGGCCCGGTGTATGGGATGAACCGGGGGGATGGGCAGGGAAGGGAGGTGGGAGGGGGCTTTAACATGGGGAGATCGTCCACACCTGTGGCTGATTCATGTCAATGTATGGCAGAACCAATGCAGTGCTGTGAAATGGAATAAGCATTAAACAAAAAATAAAAATTTTAAAAAAAAATAAAATAAAATAAAATAAAATAAAAAAAGAAGGGAATGGCAAACTACTTCAGTATTCTTGCCTTGAGAATTCCATGAACAGTATGAAAAGGCAGAAAGACAGGACACTAAAAGATGAATTCCCCAGGTCAGTAGGTGCTCAGTATGCTACTGGAGATCGGTGGAGAAATAACTCCAGAAAGAATGATGAAGCACAGGAAAACAACACCCAGCTGTGGAGGTGACTAGAGATGGAAGCAATGTGCTGTTGCTGTAAAGAGCAATATTGCATAGGAAACTGGAATGTTAGATCAATGAATCAAGGCAAATTGGAAGTAGTCAAACAGAAGATGGCATGAATAAATGTCAACATTTTAGGAATCATTGAACTAAAATGGACTGGAATGGGTGAATTTAACTCAGATGAGGTTGGATAAGGAAGCTGTTACATATACACAATGGAGTATTACTCAGCCATTAAAAAGGGTACATTTGTATCAGTTCTAGTGAGGTGGGTGAAACCGAAGCCTATTATACAGAGTGAAGTAAGCCAGAAAGAAAAACACCAAAATAGTATACTAATGCATATATATGGAATTTAGAAAGATGTAATCACAACCCAGTATGTGAGACAGTAAAAGAGACACAGATGTATAGAAGAGTCTTATGGACTCTGTGGGGGTGGGCAAGGGTGGGATGATTTGGGAGGATGGCATTGAAACATGTATAATATCATACGTGAAATGAATCGCCAGTCTAGGTTCGATGATACAGGATGCTTGGGGCTGATGCACTGGGATGACCCAGAAGGATGGTATGGGGATGGAGGGGAGAGGGGCGTTCAGGATGGGGAACACATGTACACTTGTGGCAGATTCATGTTGATATATGGCAAAACCAATACAATATTGTAAAGTAATTAGCCTCCAATTAAAATAAATAAATTTATATTTTAAATAAAAACGTCAGATGATCATTATATCTACTACTGTGGGCAAGAATCCCTTAGAAGAAATGGAATAGCCCTCATAGTCAACAAAAGAGTCTGAAATGCAGTAATCAGATGCAGTCCCAAAGGAGACAGAATGATCTCTGTTCATTTCCAAGGCAAACCATTCAATATCATGGTAATCCAAGTCTATGCCCCAACCAGTAATGCTGAAGAAGCTGAAGTTGAATGGTTCTATAAAGACCTACAAGACCTTCTAGAACTAACACACAAAAAAGATGTCCTTTTCATTATAGGGGACTGGAATGCAAAAGTAGGAAGTTAAGAAACACCTAGAGTAAGAGGCAAATTTGGCCTTGGAGTACAAAATGAAGCAGGGCAAAGGCTAATAGAGTTTTTGCCAAGAAAACATACTGATTATAGCAAACATCCCATTCCAGCAACACAAGAGAAGACTCTACACATGGACATAACCAGATAGTCAACACCAAAATCAGACTGATTATATTCTTTGCAGCCAAAAATGGAGAAGCTCTATACAATCAGCAAAAACAAGACCGGGAGCTGATGTGGCTCAGAACATTAACTCCTTATTGCCAAATTCAGACTTAAGTTGAAAACAGTAAGGAAAATCATCAGACCATTCAGTTATGACCTAAATCAAATCCCTGATGATTATATAGTGGAAGTGAGAAATAGATTTAAGGGACCAGATCTGATACAGTGCCTGATGAACTATGGACGGAGGTTTGTGCCATTATACAAAAGACAGGGAGGAAGACATCCCCAAAAAAAAGAAATGCAGAAAAGTAAAATGGCTGTCTGAGGAGGCCTTACAAATAGCTGTGAAAAGCAAAGGAGAAAAGGAAAGATATACACCCTGATATCAAACTGTATTACTACAATATATGAATCAAAACTTGGTATTGGCATAAAAACAGATGCATAGATCAATAGAATAGAATAAAGAGTTCAGAAATACACCCACATGTATACAGCCAATCAATTTTCCACAAAGAAAACAAAAATATACAATGGAAAATAGTCTATTTAATAAATGGCACTAGGAAAACTGGACAGCCCCATGCAAATGAACAAAACTGTACCACTATCTTACATCAAAATTTCAACTCAAAATGGATTACAAAAATGTCAACTCAAAATGGATTAAAAACTTGAACATATGACCTGAAACCTTAAAACTCTAGAATAGAATAAAGAGTTCAGAAATACACCCACATGTATACAGCCAATCAATTTTCCACAAAGAAAACAAAAATATACAATGGAAAATAGTCTATTTAATAAATGGCACTAGGAAAACTGGACAGCCCCATGCAAATGAACAAAACTGTACCACTATCTTACATCAAAATTTCAACTCAAAATGGATTACAAAAATGTCAACTCAAAATGGATTAAAAACTTGAACATATGACCTGAAACCTTAAAACTCTTAGAAAGAAACATAAGGGGTAGCTCCCTGTCCGTAGTACAATTATTTATTTTATTTATTTATTTTTGGGGGGTGGGGGGAGGGTGGGAATTGACACCAAAAACAAAAGTAGGAAAAATAAAGATAAACAGGTGGGACTACATTAGTCTAAAAAGCTTCTATATTGCAAAAGAAATGTTACAGAAACTGAAAAGGACACCTATGGGATGGGGAAAATATTTTCATATCTCATATCTGGTAAAGATTAATATCCATAATATACAAAGAACTCATACAACCAATAGCAAAACAATAAACAATCCAATTTAAATATGGGCAGAGAAGCTGAATAGACAACTTTCCAAAGAAGACATACAAATGGCCAGCAAGCCCACTGAAAAGGTACTCAACATCACTAACCATCAGGGAAATGCAAACCACATGAAATATTACCTTATATTGAACAGCTATGATCAAAAATGAAAGGAAAATAACAAGCGTTGGCAAAGATGTGGAAGAACAGAAATCCTTGTGCATTGTCCGTGGAATGTAAGTTGATACAACTATTATGGAAGACAAAATAGAGGTTCCTCAAAAAATCAAAACTAGAACTACCATTATGATACAGCAATCCCACTTCTGGATATACAGCCAATGGAATTAAGAGTAGGATCTCAAAGAAATATCTGTACCCTGTGTTAACTGTAGCATTATTCACAATAACCACGACATGGAAGCAAACTAAACGTGCATTAAGAGGTGAATAGATAAAGAAAGTGCATTATATACATACATGGAATATTATTCAACCTTAAAAATGAATGAAATTCTGCTATTAGTGACAATATGGATGACATAAGTGTTTCACAGGTGGTGCTAGTGGTAAAAAATCTGACTGTCAATGTATGAGACATAGAGATGTAGGTTCAGTTCCTGAGTTGGGACGATCCCCTGGAGGAGGGCATGTCAACCCACTCCAGCATTCTTGCCTAAAAAATCCCATAGACAGAGAAGCCTGGCGGGCTACAATCCATGGCGTCACAAAGAGTCAGATAGGATTGGGGCAACTTAGCACACTTGCATGCACAGTCACCCATATATGAACCTGGAGAATATTATGCTAGAGAAATAAATCAGACACAGAAGGGCAAACACCACATGATACCACTTACACAATGAATTTAAAGTAGTCATATTTATAAAAGCAAGGGAGTAGAATGGTGGTTCTCAAGGGCTGGAAGCAAGGGGAATAGGAAGATTTTAATCAAAGGGCATAGAGTTGTAATTCTACATGATAACTAAGTCCTAGATATCTACTTATAACATAGTACCCAAAGCTAATAATATTATATTGTACACCTAAAAATTTGCTAACAGGGGAAATCTTATATTAAGTATTCATATCATCAAAAATCATAATAATTGCAATAACAATAAGAAGGAGGGAGGAAATTTTTAGAGGTGATGGATAAGTTTATGGAACAGATAATGGCATAACTTTCACAGGTATATACAGGCACACCTCAGAGACATTGTGGGTTTGGTTCTAGACCACTACAATAAGGCAAATATCCCAAAAAGGGAAGTTACACAAATCTGGGGGTTTCCCAGTACATATAAAAGTTATATTTATACTATACTGCACTCTGTAAGTATGCAATAGCATAAAAAATACACATATAAATATCTTAGTTTTATTTTTTAATTAAATCTTGTTGGCTTATGGTTTATTTACAATGTTGTGCACATACCTTAATTTTAAAATGCTTTATTGCTAAAAATGCAAATCATCATGTGAAAATGCAGGCTTGCCAGGAACCTTTGATTTGTTTTTAAAAATTATCTGTGAAGTGCAATAAAGAAAACCTCAATAAAACAAGTTATGCCTGAACTTATCTCTAAATTCAGGCTGTACACATTATGTGCAGCTTCTTATATGTCAAAAAGTTTTAAGGGCTAATAAAAACTGAGGTTGAGAAAAGAATGATGGTATTCCCATCACACCAGAGATTAGGGTATAAATAGTAAGAAATACTGCTGAAACAAAATGTCTTTCAAGTAATATGTCACAATAAACCTCTAAGTGCTTGAACATATACTCCAAAAAGAGTGGTGCAAGATATGAAATAGGTGGTTAAAGAAAATTCTTTACTAATCTAAAAAAAAAAATCGTATGTACTTCCTGTCTAATATCTTTATATTTTGAAAGCTGATAAAACATCAAAAGTCATTAATTTATAAACTTGGATTATAAGCCTCAGAGATAAGACATGGAAAGTTTTACTGAAAAAGTTTTAAAAATTGTAATAAGCTGCCAGAAAAAGAGGAAAGATTTTTCATGCCAACACTGATGGCATTTTACAAGCTAAAAAGCTATTTCAAATCCTAAAAGATGATGCTGTGAAAGTGCTGCACTCAATATGTCAGCAAATTTGGAAAACTCAGCAATGACCAGAGGACTGGAAAAGGTCAGTTTCCATTCCAATCCCAAAGAAAGGCAATGCCAAAGAATGTTCAAACTACCACACAATTGCACTTATCTCATACACTAGCAAAGTAATGCTCAAAGTTCTCCAAGCTAGGGTTCAAAAGTACATGAACCAAGAACTTCCAGATGCTCAAGCTGGATTTAGAAAAGGCAAAGGAACCAAAGATCAAGTTGTCAACATATGCTGGATCATAGAAAAAGCTGAAGAATTCCAGAAAAACATCTATTTCTGCTTGATTGACTACACTGAAGCCTTTGTATGGATCAAAAAAAAAGAAAAAAAAAACTGGAAAACTCTTAAAGACAAGGAAATACCAGACCACCTTATCTGCCTCTTGAGAAATCTATATACAGGTCAAGAGCAACAGTTAGAACCAGACATGGAACAACAGACTGGTCCCAAATTGGGAAAGGAGTACATCAAGGTGGTATATTGTCACCTTGCTAACTTATATGCAGAGTACATCATGCAAAATGCTGAGCTGGATGAAGCACAAGCTGGAATCAAGATTACTGGGGGAAATATCAATAACCTCAGATATGCAGATTACACCTTTATGGTAGAAAACAAAGAAGAACTAAAGAGCTTCTTGATGAAAGTGAAAGAGGAGAGTGAAAAGACTAACAAGACTCAATATTCAAAAAACTAAGATCATGGCATCTGGGCCCATCCCTTCATGGCAAATAGATGGAGAAACAGTGGAAACAGTGACAGACTTTATTTTCTTGAAATCCAAAATCATTGCAGATGGTGACTGCAGCCATGAAATTAAAAGACGCTTGTTCCTTGGAATAAAATCTATGACAAATATAGACAGCATATTAAAAAGCAGGGACATTACTTTACCAACAAAGATCCATCTAGTCAAAGCTATGGTTTATCCAGTAGTCATGTATGGATGTGAGAGTTGGACCATAAAGAAGGTTGAGCACCAAAGAATTGATGCTTTTGAAGACTCTTGAGAGTCCCTTGGACAGCAAGGATGTCAAATCAGTCAATCCTAAAGGGAATCAATCCTGAATAATCATTGGAAGAACTGATGCTGAAGCTGAAGCTCCAGTACTTTGGCCACCTGATGCAAAGAATTGACTCATTGGAAAAAAACCATGATGGTGGAAAAGATTGAAGGCAGGAAAAGAAGGAGACAACAGAGGATGAGATGGTTGGATGGCATCACTGACTTGATGGACATGAGTTTGAGCAAGATCTAGGAGTTGGTGATGGACAGAGAAGTCTTGTGTGCTTCAGCCCAAGGAGTTGCAAAGAATTAGACACAACTGAACAACTAAACTGAACTGAACAGTTCCCAAAGACTTCTTGTTCCTCCTCAGTCTTCCCAACCCTACACTATCCATCACACTACCAAGACTCTTGCCTAGACAGTTTGGCTCAGGTCTTCTCTGGAGCCCTCCACAGTTGGAATCCTAAACAATATGCAGGGATCAAGGGAATGCCTGACTTCTAGGTCCTGGTCCTTCCAAGGTAAAACTGAAACCATTCTTATAACTGACTATCCTAGAAAGAGTATTCAGAGGAAACAATTATTTCTACTTTAATGTAAATGTACATGAGAATGGAAGCAAATGGTCTGTATGCTGAGAGAAAACCTGTAGAAAAGCCATGGAAAGGAAAAGAGAGGAGGGAAGAAAAAAAAAATAAAAACAAAGAGAAAGTACAGCATTGTGAGGGCTGTGGACACAAACTACCTGAATTCAAAACCTGGCTTTATTTTTAACCTGTTGTAAGACTTTATACAAACTAATTGTCTGTGAAACTCATTTTCCTCCTCAGGAAGTACCTCTTAAAGTTATTATGTGATGAAAAGATTAACAAATGCAAAATGTTCGCTTGATGTCTTCTGTCTAGTCTTGCTAGCTTCTCAGTTCTCTCTTTGGTATCTTCCTCATTGAAAAGTAAGGGAAATCAACTTGCCAAGTGGCAGAAATTACCATCTACTAATTAATTACATGATACTAATAATATACACAAATTGATTTAATATTAATTAAAAATCATAACATATCTTCACAGACTGAGTTTAAACAAATTACATGAAAAGCTAAGTCCTAACCCTCTGACTTGTATATAACATACTACTAAATATTTTTGTTTCACTTAAACAACTGAATGTAATGTCCTATTAACATAAACCACAACACTAGTAGCAGAGGTACACTCAGTCATAGTCTAGTCATTTCATGAAGAAAAACGTTATGCTTATTTTGAAGAGTATCTTTGAAAAGCTACACTAGTTAAGACTCAGTATTCTGAGGGGCAGTCCTAAGATGGTGGAGGAATAGGAAGGGAGACCACTTTCTCCCCCACAAATTCATCAAAAGAACATTTGAACGCTGAGTAAATTCCACAAAACAACTTCTGAATGCTGGCAGAGGATATCAGGCACCCAGAAAAGCAGCCCATTGTTTAAAAGAAGGTAGGAAAAAATATAAAAGATAAAAAGCGAGACGAAAGAGGTAGGGATGGAGATCCATCCCAGGAAGGGAGTCTTAAAAAAGAGAGAAGTTTCCAAACACCAGGAAACACTCTCACTGGTGAGTCTGTGGAGAGCCTTGGAACCTCAGAGGGCAACATAACGAGGAGGAAAAATAAATAAGTAATTAAAACCCACAGATTACATGCCCAAAGGTAATTCCCAGCAGAGAAGCAGCACAGACGCCCGCATCCGCCACTAGCAAGCAGGGGCTGGTCAGGGAGGTGGAGGCTGCACTGCTTAGAGTAAGGACCGGGCCTGAATGCCCTGAGGGCAATCTGAGGGAACTAACTTGGGGTAGCAAACCAGACAGTGGGATAGCTATCCTGCAAAAAGCCCTAACCTAAAACACCACCATGGTGGCTCAGACGGTAAAGCGTCTGTCTACAATGCGGGAGATCCAGGCTCAGTCCCTGGGTTGGGAAGATCGCCTGGAGAAGGAAATGGCAATCCACTCCAGTACTATTACTTGGAAAATCCCATGGACAGAGGAGCCTTGTAGGCTACAGTCCATGGGGTCGCAAAGAGTCAGACAGACTTCACTTTCACTTTCAAGACACCGCCAGGCTGGCTCACACAACAAAGGGCTGAGCAGAGCTAGCTGGCTGCGGACCGTCCCATTCCCCACTGGAAACAGGCAGGCAAGGGCAGCCAGAGCCAGAAGGGGGCAATTGCAGTCCCAGAGAGACATCATCTACCAAACGGCAAGCAGGCTTCTTTGCTAACCAAGACTTCTTGGGATTCTGGATGGTCGACATCTGCCGGGAGGGTCGCAGCTAGAGATCAGCTCTCCAGAAGAGAAACACAGCAAGCATGAGAAGGTGTGCTGGTTGTACACCCAGAAAACTGAGCAGCAGGGACTGGGGAGGTGATAAGTCAATGACCACGCTCACCAAGCACCTGATCACCTGAGCTGTTCAGACCTGGGAAGGGCACAAAATGCAGGCCCAACCAAGTCTGTGCCTTTGTGGAGTAACCGAGTACCTGAACCTGAGTGGCTTAGATCTGGGAAGCGCATACAACCCAGGGCCGGCCTCAGTTCCCAGCAGAGCAACCTAGAGCCTAAGCAGTGTAGACAGGGAAAGCACACACACCGTGAGCAGGTGGGGGTGAGACACTGCGAGCACACGCCAGTGCTGTTTGTTTGCAGTGTTCCTCCCTCCCCACAGCACGACTGAACAAGTGAGCCTAAAAGTGTCCACCACCGCCCCCTTGTGTCAGGGCAGAAATTAGACACTGACGAGACCAGCAAACAGAAGCTAAATCAGAGGGAATCGCCTTGAAAGTGACAGGTGCAACAGATTAAAAACCTATAGTTACAGAGGAGTCTGGTAGGCTGCAGTCCATGGGGTCACAAACAGTTGGATACAACTGAGCAAATTCCCTTTCACTTTTTACTTTCATGCACTGGAAAAGGAAATGGCAACCCACTCCAGTGTTCTTGCCTGGAGAATTCCACGGATGGGGGAGCCTGATGTGCTGCTGTTTATGGGGTCACACAAAGTCAGACACGACTAAAGTGACTTAGCAGCAGCACCAACTACATAGGAAGTGGCCTATAGATCCTGAGAAGTATAAGCTGGATCAAGGAACTATCTGAAAATGAACTGACCCCACACTGTCCACAACACCAGAGAAAGTCCTAGATATATTTTTATTATTATCATTTTTTACATTAAAAATTTTTTTATTTTTAAGTTCTATATTACTCCTTTAATTTTCATTTTTATAACCTACTATTACTTTATCAAAAAAAGACCCTATTTTTTAAAGCAAACTTCATATATATATATATATATTATAATTTTTGTGACCTGGTTTTTTTCTTTAATATTGTATTTTTGAGAATCCAACCTCTACTCTAGAATTTTTATCTTTGTTTTTTGGTATTTGTTATCAATTTTGTACATTTAAGAACCCAATCATCAATACCCATTTTTACTTAGGAGTGAGACTATTGGCTTGACCGCTCTCTCCCCCTTTGGACTCTCCTTTTTCTCCACCAGTCGCCTCTTTCTCCTCCCTCCCTCTTCTCTTCTCTACCCAACTCTGTGAATCTCTTTGTGTGTTCTGGGCTGTGGAGAACACTTAGGGAACTGATTACCGGCTGGATCTGTCTCTCTCCTTTTGATTTCCCCCTTATCCTCCTGGCCACCTCTGTCTCTTTCCTCCCTCTTCTCTTCTGTGTATAACTCCGTGAACATCTCTGAGCAGTCCAGACGGTGGAGAGCACATTGGAAAGTGATGACTGGCTAGCTTGCTCTCTCCTCTTTTGATTCCCCATCTTCTCCTCCTGGTCACCTCTATCTCCCTCCTCTCTCTTCTCTTCTCCATGTAACTCTGTGAACCTCTCTGGGTGTCTCTCACTGTGGAGAAACTTTTCATCTTTAACCTAAATGTTTTATCATCAGTGCTTTATAGATGGAGACGTCCTGAGGCTACTGTAAGAATAAGACTGAAACCAGAGGCAGGAGGCTTAAGTCCAAATCCTGAGAACCAGAGAACTCCTGACACCAGGGAACATTAATCAATAGGAGCTCATCAAACGCCTCCATACCTAAACCAAGCACCACCCAAAGGTCAACAAGTTCCAGAGCAAGACATACCACGCAAATTCTCCAACAACACAAGAACATAGCCCTGAGCTTCAATGTAGAGGCTGCCCAAAGTCACACAAACCCACTGACATATCATAACTCATTACTGGACACTTCCTTGCACTCTAGAGAGAAGAAATCAACCTCCACCCACCAGGATACGGACATAAGATTCCCTAATCAGGAAACCTTGACAAGGCACCTGTACAACCCCACCCACAATGAGGAAATTCCACAATAAAGAGAACTCCACAAACTGCCAGAATATGGAAAGGCCACCCCAAACACAACAATATAAAGATGAAAAGGCAGAGAAATATCCAGCATGTAAAGAAACAGGATAAATGCCCACCAAACCAAATAAAAGAGAAAGAGATAGGGAATCTACCTGATAAAGAATTCTGAATAGTGATAGTGAAAATGATCCAAAATCTTGAAAACAAAATGGAGTTTTAGATAAATAGTCTGGAGACAAGGATTGAGAAGATGAGAGAAAGATTTAACATGGACCTAAAAGAAATAAAAGAGTCAATATATAATGGATAATGCAATAAATGAGATCAAAAACACTCTGAAGGGAACCAACAGTAGAATAATGGAGGCAGAAGATAGGATAAGTCAGGTAGAATATAGAATGGTAGAAATAAATGAGAGAGGAAAAAAGAAAAATGAATTAAAAGAAATGAAGATAATCTCAGAGACCTCTGGGACAATGCTAAACATTCCAACATTTGAATCATAGGAGTCCCAGAAGAAGAAGATGAAAAGAAAGACCATGAGAAAATATTTGAGGAGGTAAGAGTTGAAAAATTCCCTAAAATGGGGAAGAAAATAATCACCCAAGTCCAAGAAACTCAGAGAGTCCCAAACAGGATAAATCTAAGGCGAAACACACCAAGACAAATATTAAATTAACAAAGATCAAACATAAAGAACAAATATTAAAAGCAGCAAGGGAAAAATAACAACACACAAAGGGATTCCCATAAGGATAACAGCTGATCTTTCAATAGAAACTCTTCAGGCCAGGGGGGGACTGGCAGGACATACTTAAAGGGATGAAAGAAAATAACCTACAGCCAAGATTACTGTACCTAGCAAGGATCTCATTCAAATATGAAGGAGAAATCAAAAGCTTTACAGAAAAGCAAAAGCTGAGAGAATTCAGCACCACCAAACCAGCTCTCCAACAAATGCTAATGGATCTTCTCTAGCCAGGAACCACAGAAAGGGTGTATAAACTCAAACAAAGTAAATGGCATCATTATTTATGATCCCAATAAAGTAATGGGATCATATTTATCAATAGCTTCCTTAAATGTAAATAGGTTGAATTCCCCAACCAAAAGACAAAAACTGGCTGAATGGATACAAAAACAAGACCCCTATACATGTTGTCTACAAGAGACCCACCTCGAAACAAGGAACACATACAGACTAAAAGTGAAGGGCTGGAAAAAGATATTCCATCCAAATAAAGACCTCATGTCAGATAAAATAGACTTTAAAACAAAGGCTGTGAAAAGAGACAAAGGACTCTACATAATGATCAAAGGATCAATCCAAGAAGAAGATATAACAATTATAAATATATATGCACCCAATATAGGAGCACCACAATATGTAAGACAAATGCTAACAAGTATGAAAGGGGAAATTAACAATAACACAATAATAGTGGGAGACTTTAATACCCCACTCACACCAATGGATAGATCAACTAAACAGAAAATTAACAAGGAAACACAAACTTTAAATGATACAATAGACCAGTTAGACCTAATTGATCTCTATAGGACATTTCACCCCCAAACAATGAATTTCACCTTTTTCTCCAGTGCACATGAAACCTTCTCCAGGATAGATCACATCCTGGGCCATAAATCTAGCCTTGGTAAATTGGAAAAAAAAAAAACTGAAATCATTCCAAGCATCTTTTCTGACCACAATGCAGTATGATTAGATGTCAATTACAGGAGAAAAACTATTAAAAATTCCAACATATGGAGGCTGAACAACACGCTGCTGAATAACCAACAAATCACAGAAGAAATTAAAAAGGAAACCAAAATATGCATAAAGAAGAATGAAAATGAGAACACAACACAAAACCT
This sequence comes from Madoqua kirkii, assembly GCA_006408675.1. NCBI lineage: Eukaryota > Metazoa > Chordata > Mammalia > Artiodactyla > Bovidae > Madoqua > Madoqua kirkii. Next base: position 34,551 of record SJYC01028035.1, on the reverse strand, counting down.
GTGGTACAATGTAAAAGCAGTGCTAAGGGGAAGGTTCATAGCAATACAGGCATATCTCAAGAAATGAGATAAAAGTCAAATAAATAACCTAACTCTACACCTAAAGCAATTATAAAAGGAAGAAATGGACAACCCCAGGGTTAGTAGAAGGAAAGAAATCTTAAAAATTAGGGCAGAAATAAATTCAAAAGAAACAAAAGAGACCATAGCAAAAATCAACAAAGCCAAAAGCTGGTTCTTTGAGAAGATAAATAAAATTGAGAAACCATTAGCCAGACTCATCAAGAAACAAAGGGAGAGAAATCGAATAAATAAAATTAGAAATAAAAATGGAGAGATCACAACAGACAACATAGATATACAAAGGATCATAAGAGACTACTATCAACAACTATATGCCAATAAAATGGACAACTTGGAAGAAATGGACAAATTCTTAGAAAAGTACAACTTTCCAAAACTGAACCAGGAAGAAATAGAATATCTTAACAGAGCCATCACAAGCACGGTATTGAAACCATAATGAGAAATCTTCCAGCAAACAAAAGCCCAGGTCCAGACAGCTTCACAGCTGAATTCTACCCAAAATTTAGAGAAGAGCTAACACCTATCCTACTCAAACTCTTCCAGAAAATTGCAGAGGAAGGTAAACTTCCAACGTCATTCTATGAGGCCACCATCACCCTAATACCAAAACCTGACAAGGATGCCACAAAAAAAGAAAACTACAGGCCAATATCACTGATAGACATAGATGCAAAAATCCTTAACAAAATTCTAGCAAACAGAATCCAACAACACATTAAAAAGATCATACATCATGACCAAGTGGGCTTTATCCTAGGGATGCAAGGATTCTTCAATATCTGCAAATCAATCAATGTAATTCACCACATTAACAAAATTGAAAAATAAAAACTATATGATTATCTCAATAGATGCAGAAAAAGCCTTTGACAAAATTCAACATCCACTTATGATTTTTAAAAAATTTAGAAAAAAAACTTCCAAAAAGCAAGAATAGAAGGAACATACTTCAACATAATAAAAGCTATATATGACAAACACACAGCAAACATTATCCTAAATGGTGAAAAATTGAAAGCATTTCCCCTAAAGTCAGGAACAAGACAAGGGTGCCCACTTTCACTACTACTACTCAACATAGTTTTGGATGTTTTGGCCACAGCAATCAGAGAAGAAAAAGAAATAAAATGAATTCAAATTGGAAAAGAAGTAAAACTCTCATTGTTTGCAGATGACATAATCCTCTACATAGAAAACCCTAAAGACTCCACCAGAAAATGACTAGAGCTAATCAGTGAATATAGTAAAGTTGCAGGATATAAAATCAACACACAGAAATCCCTTGTATTCCCATACACTAACAATGAGAAAAGAGAAATTAAGGAAACAATTCCATTCACCATTGTAACAAAAAGAATAAAATACTTAAGAATATACCTACCTAAAGAAACTAAAGACCTATATACAGAAAACTATAAAACACTGGTGAAAGAAATCAAAGAAGACACTAATAGATGGAGAAGTATACTAGGTTTATGGATCAGAAGAATCAATATACTGAAAGTGAGTATACTACCCAAAGCAATCTATAGATTCAATGCAATCCCTATCAAGCTACCAACGGTATTTTTCACAGAGCTAGAACAAATAATTTCACAATTTGTATGGAAATACAAAAAAACTTGAACAGCCAAAGAAATCTTGTGAAAGAAGGATGGAGCTGGAGGAATCAATCTGTCTGATTTCAGGCTCTACTACAAAGTCACAGTCATTAAGAAAGTATGGTACTGGCACTAAGAGAGAAATATAGATCAATGGAATAAAATAGAAAGCCCAGAGATAAATCCACACACCTATGGACACCTTATCTTTGACAAAGGAGGCAAGAATATACAATGGAGAAAAGACAATCTCTTTAACAAGTGGAGCTAGGAAAACTGGTCAACCACTTGTAAAAGAATGAAACTAGAACACTTTCTAACACCATACACAAAAATAAACTCAAAATGGATTAAAGAAAAAATAAACTCAAAATGGATTAAAGATCTAAACGTAAGACCAGAAACTGTAAAACTCCTAGAGGAAAACATAGGCAAACCACTCTCTAACAGAAATCACAGCAGGATCCTCTATGACCCACCTCCAAGAATATTGGAAATAAAGGCAAAAATAAATAAATAGGATCTAATTACAATTAAAAGCTTCTGCTCAAAAAAGGAAATTATAAGCAAGGTGAAAAAGCCTTCAGAATGGGAGAAAATAATAGCAAATGAAGCAACAGACAAATTAATCTCAAAAATATACAAGCAACTCCTACAGCTCAATCTCAGAAAAATAAAAGACCCAATCAAAAAATAAGCCAAAGAACTAAACAGACATTTCTCCAAAGAAGACATACAGATGGCTAACAAACACATGAAAAGATGCTCTACATTACTCATTGTCAGAGAAATGCAAATCAAAACAATGAGGTACCATTTCACACCAGTCAGAATGGCTGCTATCCAAAAGTCTACAAGCAATAAATGTTGGAGAGAGTGTGGAGAAAAGGGAACCCTCTTACACTATTGGTGGGAATGCAAACTAGTACAGCCACTATGGAGAACAGTGTGGAGACTCCTTAAAAAACTGGAAATAGAACTGCCGTATGACCCAGCAATCCCACTGCTAGGCATACACACTGAGGAAGCCAGAATTGAAAGAGACATGTGTACCCCAATATTCATTCCAGCACTGTTTACAATATCTAGGACATGCAAGCAACCTAGATGTCCATCAGCAGATGAATGGATAAGAAAGCAGTGGTACATATACACAATGGAGTATTACTCAGCCATTAAAAAGAATACATTTGAATCAGTTCTAATGAGGTGGATGAAACCAGAGCCTATTACACAGAGTGAAGTAACCCAGAAAGAAATACACCAATACAGTATACTAATGCATATATATGGAATTTAGAAAGCTGGTAATGATAACCCTGTATGCAAGACAGCAAAAGAGACACAGATGTATAGAACAGTCTTTTGGACTCTGTGGGAGAGGGTGAGGGTGTGATGATTTGGGAGAAGCGCATTGAAACGTATATTATCATATGTGAAACGAATTGCCAGTCCAGGTTCGATGCATGATATAGGATGCTCGGGCTAGTGCACTGGGGGATGTGATGGGGAGGGATGTGGGAGGAGGTTTAGGAGGGGGAACACATGTACACTTGTGGTGGAGTAATGTCGATGTAAGGCAAAACCAGTACAATATTGTAAAGCAATTAGCCTCCAATTGAAATAAATAATTATTTTTTAAAAAGACTAAGTAAGTCTGAATTAGATACTGGATCCTGCTCTACGTACCATCTCTTTCTAAAAGATAGTACACAACCTATAGCCCCCAACTTCAGGCTATTTTCTGAGCATCTCAAAACAGTTCTCATGTCAAATATCATATAAAGCTCTGTCCAAGGGATGGAAATAATAATTTGTTAGGCAAGTAAGATCTCATCACTCTGGAACTAAAAAGGGAATAGTATGTACAAAATCAACCAGAGGAATTGGGAATTAACACACAAAAAGAAACAGAGTCATATTAATGGCCTGGTACTACAGTAAAGATCCATTAAACTTGTATTACTAAGAGAACAATAACATTATCTGGCCCATACTCCCAAGGTCCTGTGAGTCTGATAACCTGCACTCTCATAAGACTCCCATTATTCATGTTTTCTATGACTAGAAATTGATGAACTACCTCATGCTGATATTTAATTGTCATTCCCTCCCCTTATATAACCTATATACTTGCTGGATCAAGAAGAGACCAAATTTTAGAATAAAATCTTTAAGACATGTTTCCTGCATTAAAAGTTAAATGGTATGCCTAATGAGTACTGAGAGACTTCATTAATTAAACGTGCCAGTTAAGAGGACTAAGCATAATGTTCGGAGGAGGGGGGTGAATTATAGAATTAAATCAAACTATTTAAATACTGAAAGTTAACTTAGAGACCAATTAGTCTAATCCCTCATTTGAGAGGAAGAAATTGGGAGTTAGGAAGTAAGTCACCAAGGGCTCAGAGACTTGCCAAAGTTAACACAGCTATTTAGAGGCACAGGCAAAACCAGGATCAGAGTTATGAATTTCTACTTCAAAATTTTGCTTTGCTTATCATAAGAGAATTTCAATTCTCAAAAAATTGACTTCAACTCTTGGTCTAAATTGACTCCTTTTAACCTCTTTGTTTTAATTCCAACATCTTTGAAAGATGCTAATATAATTGGGACTGTGGAAAGAATATTATTTGATCTTGTGAAGAAGTTTGAAGACAAACAGCACCATTACAATTATGACTCATCTCTAAAAGTTTAATGTTTCAACCTTTGCTTATTATTGTCTTTTTATGCAGCATGATTAATGCACTCTATTTCTCATGACTGTCACAAGAGCCAGGAAATCTCTCACTTCTTTTGTGGTGACTGAGTTTGAAATAAGCATCCACCATAACAACTTTTCCTTGAATGCTTGAGTATATAAAATTACAAAATAAAAAGCTTATACTACTCACTCGCCATCATCAAGTAAAGCAGCATTTCACTTTACAGCATCTCCTAGCTCAATGTTTGTGGGAAGTCTAAATTGCTTCATAAACCTCAGCTACACTACCACTCTGTAGGAAAATGTATGGGAGATGGTAGTATGAGTGTAAGAATAAAAAGAATGAGGGGAATAGGAAATGAATGTGGATTATAAGCCTGGGAGACAACAAATGAGGCACAAAGAGAGAAATGAAAAAAGATCATTAGAATATGTATGTGTATGTCTGTTTATATATGTTAGCATGTGTGTCAGTGTGTATGTTTATTATGTGCAGTTGATCATGGGGTACAGAAAGAGGTCATCATTTCATTGTTCTGACTGAGCTGTTGCAGAACAGGAACTGTGATGAAAACAGCAACAACCAAGGTCAACTTACTTTTGATCAATACATAGTGACAATAGTATTATGTGTATGTGTGTGAGGCTCTTGGTCGTGTCCAACTCTTTGCTACCCCATGAATTATAGCCCACAAGGCTCCTCTGTCCATGGAATTCTCCAGGCAAGAATATTGGAGTGGGTTGCTATTCCCTTCTCCAGGGGATCTTCCTGACCCAGAGACTGAACTCAGGTCTCCATCTGACTCACCAGGGAAGTCCCAAGTAGTTACATATCATATAACTACATCATGGATTCTTTACCATCTGAGTCACCAGGGAAGCCCCAATTAGTTATATGTCAATCCATTAATTCTCCAAAGATCTCAAATAACATGATAACAAACCAAAAATGCTAACATAATTAATCCCACTGTTGCTGACCAAAGGTAGCAGTGTTAAGCTCTGAAGAGTTTTTTCAAATTGTCCGTGCAGCATTGTTCGGTACCAAGATCTCCTAACAGCCTGAAAATGTACCTTTCCTTTAAAAAATTGCCACCAAGGCATCTAACTTAGAGAGAAAAGTAAAATTATCTGTTTACAGATGATATTATCTTATATATAGAAAACCGTAAAGATTCCAAAAAAAAATTTGTTAGAACGAATAAATTCACAAAGGTTACAGGATACATAACCAACATACAAAAATCAATTACATTTATATACATAACTGAGAAATCCACAAAGGAAATTAAGAAAACAATTCTATTTACAGTAGCATCAAACACAGGCCCCAGCTCACCCCAGGGCCTGCCAGCTCCAATAGCCCCCGTTGTGTCCCCAGCACCAGGATCCTGGTGGATTCTTATGAACAGGCCTCCAAATGATTCCAGAATCTGCAAGATCCATCAGTTCCAGACAGCTATTACACCTGGTTCCCACTGGGCTCCTGTAAACCCAGGCTCCCAAAACATTCTAGTGCTGGCCAGTTCCTGCAGCCTTCCGTTTCTCCTATGGCCCAGGATCCCAGTCAGGCCCCAAGAACTGGAGCTTCATGCAAGTGCTGCAAAGCAAGACTTCCATACAGGGCCCACACAAAACCAACTACTACAAAACCAGGGTTTCAACTCACCCATCACCAGGTCAGTTCCCTTAACCCAGGCCCTCCAGTCAACCTCAGCATCACACTGGCTCCTAGGACATAGACTTCAGACCAGACCCCATGGACGCAGGCTCCAGGTTCATATCAAAGCTAAATTGGCCCAGAGTGATCCTGACACATGTTTGGTGCCTGAGGACACAGAGTCTAGAACTATCCATGCAGACACAAGTATGAAGTCCATCACTGATGACTCAAATTCCAGGACTGTCCTGGTGAACCCAGGCCCAAGAACGCCAGCAGTAAGCCCACCTGACTCTCACCATTCCTATCCAACACAGTCCTAGAAGTTCTAGCCAGATTAATTATGCAAACAAGCAGTTAATTAAACAAAGAAATAAAAGATATTAAGATTAGACAGGAAGAAGAAAAGGTGTATCTGTTTGTAGCGGATAGGGAGGAGAGCTTGAGGGAGAATAGATACATGTACATGTATGACTGAATCCCTTTGCCATCCACCTGAAACTATCACAACATTGTTGATTGGTTATGTTCTAATATAAAATAAAAACATTTTTTAAAAACAGTAAAAATTTTAAAAACAAGAAAGGAGGAAGTAAAGCTATATCTGAGGATGATATGATCTCATACATAGAAACTCCTACTAATTTGTTAAAGCTGCAGGATACAAAATAAACATATAAAAATCTGTTCCATTTCTATATATTAACAACAAACTATCTGAAAAAGAAATAAATAAGTTAATCCCAATTGCAATAGTATCAAAAAAATAAATAACAGGAATAAATGTAACCAAAGATGTGAAGTATCTGTACACTGAAATCTATAAAACATAGATGAAAGAAGCTGAAGAAGATACAAATAAATGGGAAGATATCCTATGCTCAGGAATTTAAAGAATTAATACCATTAAAATACTCATACCACCCAAAGTCATCTACAGATTCAGTGCAATCCTCAAAATTCCAATAGCATTTTTCACAGACAGAATAAACCATCCTAAAATTCATATGGAGCCACATAAGTATTCAAGTAGCCAAAGCCATCTTGAGAAAGAACAAAGCTGGAGGCATTATACTCCCTGATATCAAATTTTATTACAAAGATATGGCAATCAAAGAAATATGGAACTGGCATAAAGACAGATATATAGATCAACAGAGGAAACTTGAGAGCCCAAAAATAAACTCACACATTTAAAATCAACTAATTTTTGACAAGGGTGCCAAGAATATTGAATAGGGAAAAGATAGTCTCTTAAACAAATGGTGTTAAACTATTCATACTCAAAAGAATGAAACTGGACTCCTATCTTATACTACTCATAAAAAATTAATTTGAAATAGATTAGAATTAAACATAAGTTCTGAAACCATTAAACTTCTAGAAAAAAACAGAGTACAAATTTTCCTTGATATTTGTCTTGGCAATGATTTTTTGGATATGGCATGAAAAACACAGGCAACAAAAGCAAATATAAACAAGTAAGACTACATCAGGCTAAAAAGCTTCTGCACAGCAAAAGAGACAATCAGCAAAATGAAAAGGCAGTCTATGGAATGGAAGAGAAAGTTGCAAACCATCTATCTGATAAGGGATTAAATCGAAAATAATAAGATTGTGTTGATACAACTCAATAGAAAAAAAAAGTAAGAGAACTTAAATACACATGTTTTCAAAGAATATATGCATGTGAATGGCAAACAAGTACATAAAAAGATGATCAACATTACCAGTTATCAGGGAAATGCACATCAAAACCACAGTGAGACATCACTTCACAACTGTTAGAACAGCTATTATCAAAAAGATAACAGCTGTCCATCAACAGATGAATGGATAAAGAAGTTGTGATATATATACACAATGGAATATTACTCAACACAATGCACTTGAGTCAGTTCTAATGAGGTGGATGAACCTAGAACCTATTACACAGAGTGAAGTGAGACAGAAAGAGAAAGATATATGTTGTATTCTAATGCATATATACAGAATCTAGAAAAATGGTACTGATGAATTTATTTACAGGGCAACAATGGAGAAACAGACATAGAGAATAGACTTATGGACATGGGGAGAAGGGAGAAGAAGATGAAATGTAAAAGAGTACACGGAAACTGACAGAACCATATGCAAAATAGATAACCAATGGGAATTTGCTGTATGGTTCAGGAAACTCAAACAGGGGTTCTATATCAACCTAGAGGGGTGGAAAGAGGAGAGAAATGGAAGAGAGTTCCAAAAGGGAGGGGATATATATATATATATACCTATGGATGATTCATGTTGAGGTTTGACAGAAAACAGCAAAATTCTGTAAAGGAATTATCCTTCAATAAAAAATAACAACTAAAAAACAGCTATTATCAAGTGTTAGTAAGTATACAGAGAAAAAGGAACCTTTGTATACTGTCAGTGGGAATATAAATTGGTATAGCCACCATGGAAAAGAGTACAGAGGTTCCTCAAAAAATTAAAAATTGAACTGCCATATGATTGATCAATCCCAATTCTGAGTATATAGTCAAAAGAATTAAAAGCAGGATTTCAAAAATGTACTCACATATCCATGTTCACAGCAGCTCTATTCACAATAGGCTAGAGGTGGAAGCAATCCACCTTCATTTACAGGTGAATGAATCAACAAAATATTGTATATACACACAGTGGAATATTGTTTAGCCTTAAAAGGGAAAAAAATCCTGTCACATGCTACAATGATTGAACTTTGATGAAATTATACTAAATGACTCCATTTATGATCAAATAGGGCCTTCCTAGGTAGTGCTAGTGGTAAAGAACCTGCCTGCCAACGTAGAAGTCATAGGAGACACAGGTTCAAAGCCTGAGTTGGGAAGATCCCCTGGAGGAGGGCATGGAAATCCACTCCACTATTCTTGCCTGGAGAACCCCATGGAAGAGGAGCCTGGTGGGCTAGAGTCCATACGGCTGCAAAGACCTGAGCACTATTGAAGCAACTTAGCACTAGCATGGTATGATTCTACTTATATGATGTACCTAAAATAGTCAACTTCACAGAAATAGAAAGTAAAATGATGGCTACCGGGGTACCAGTTCAGTTCAGTTGCTCAGTCGTGTCCGACTCTTTGCGATCCCATGAATCATGGCACACCAGGCCTCCCTGCCCATCACCAACTCAGGGAGTTCACTCAGACTTGCGTCCATCGAGTCAGCGATGCCATCCAGCCATCTCATCCTCTGTTGTCCCCTTCTTCTCCTGCCCCCAATCACTCCCAGCATCAAAGTCTCTTCCAATGAGTCAACTCTTCCCGTGAGGTGGCCAAAGTACTGGAGTTTCAGCTTTAGCATCATTCCTTCCAAAGAAATCCCAGGGTTGATCTCCTTCAGAATGGACTGGTTGGATCTCCTTACAGTCCAAGTCTCAAGAGTCTTCTCCAACACCACAGTTCAAAAGCATCAATTCTTCGGTGCTCAGCCTTCTTAACAGTGGAAGTGAGAAATAGATTTAAGGGCCTAGATCTGATAGATAGAGTGCCTGATGAACTATGGAACGAGGTCCGTGACATTGTACAGGAGACAGGAATCAAAACCATCCCCATGGAAAAGAAATGCAAAAAAGCAAAATGGCTGTCTGAGGAAGCCTTACAAATAGCTGTGAAGAGAAGAGAAGTGAAAAGCCAAGGAGAAAAGGAAAGATATAAGCATTTGAATGCAGAGTTCCAAATAATAGCAAGAAGAGATAAGAAAGCCTTCTTTGGCGATCAATGCAAAGAAATAGAGGAAAACAACAGAATGAGAAAGACTAGAGATCTCTTCAAAAATTAAAGACATCAAGGGAACATTTCGTGCAAAGATGGGCTCGAGAAAGGACAGAAATGGTATGGACCTAACAGAAGCACAAGATATTAAGAAGACATGGCAAGAATACACGGAAGAACTGTACAAAAAGGATCTTCAGGACCTGAATAATCACGATGGTGTGATCATTCATCTAGAACCAGACATCCTAGAATGTGAAGAAAGTGGGCCTTGGAAAGCATCACTACAAACAAAGCTAGTGGAAGTGATGGAATTCCAGTAGAGCTATTCCAAATCCTGAAAGATGATGCTGTGAAAGTGCTGCCCTCAATATGCCAGCAAATTTGGAAAACTCAGCAGTGGCCACAGGACTGGAAAAAGTCAGGTTTCATTCCAATCCCAAAGAAAGGCAATGCCACAGAATGCTCAGACTACCACACAATTGCACTCATCTCACACACTAGTAAAGTAATGCTCAAAATTCTCCAAGCCAGGCTTTAGCAATACGTGAATCGTGAACTTCCTGATGTTCAAACTGCTTTTAGAAAAGGAAGAGGAACCAGAGATCAAATTGCCAACATCCACTGGATCATGGAAAAAGCATAAAGGACAGAAATGGTATGGACCTAACAGAAGCACAAGATATTAAGAAGACATGGCAAGAATACACGGAAGAACTGTACAAAAAGGATCTTCAGGACCTGAATAATCACGATGGTGTGATCATTCATCTAGAACCAGACATCCTAGAATGTGAAGAAAGTGGGCCTTGGAAATCATCACTACAAACAAAGCTAGTGGAAGTGATGGAATTCCAGTAGAGCTATTCCAAATCCTGAAAGATGATGCTGTGAAAGTGCTGCCCTCAATATGCCAGCAAATTTGGAAAACTCAGCAGTGGCCACAGGACTGGAAAAAGTCAGGTTTCATTCCAATCCCAAAGAAAGGCAATGCCACAGAATGCTCAGACTACCACACAATTGCACTCATCTCACACACTAGTAAAGTAATGCTCAAAATTCTCCAAGCCAGGCTTTAGCAATACGTGAATCGTGAACTTCCTGATGTTCAAACTGCTTTTAGAAAAGGAAGAGGAACCAGAGATCAAATTGCCAACATCCACTGGATCATGGAAAAAGCAAGCGAGTTCCAGAATAACATCTATTTCTGCTTTATTGACTATGCCAAAGCCTTTGACTGTGTGGATCAAAACAAACTGGAAAATTCTGAAAGACATGGGAATACCAGACCACCTGACCTGCCTCTTGAGAAATCTGTATACAGGACAGGAAGCAACAGTTAGAACTGGACATGGAACAAAAGACTGGTTCCAAATAGGAAAAGGAGTACATTAAGGCTGTATATTGTCACCCTGCTTATTTAACTTCTAAGCAGAGTACATCATGAGAAATGCTGGACTGGAAGAAACACAAGCTGGAATCAAAATTGCCAGGAGAAATATCAATAACCTCAGATATGCAGATGACACTACCCTTATGGCAGAAAGTGAAGAGGAACTAAAAAGCCTCTTGATGAAAGTGAAAGAGGAGAGTGAAAATGTTGGCTTAAAGCTCAACATTCAGAAAACGAAGATCATGGCATCCAGTCCCATCACTCCATGGGAAATAGATGGGGAAACAGTGGAAACAGTGTCAGACTTTATTTTTGGAGGCTCCCAAATCACTGCAGATGGTGGTTGCAGCCATGAAATTAAAAGACACTTACTTTTTGGAAAAAAAAGTTATGACCAACCTAGATAGTATATCCAAAAGCAGAGACATTACTTTACCAGGGTATATGTAGGGGAAAAAGGGAAGGGGCAATGTTGTTTAATGAGTATGGAGTTTCAGACTTAAGATGAAAAATGTGGAGATTTGTTTCATATCAGTATGAAATGTTAACATTACTGAACTGTAGAATTAAAATGGATGCTGTTATTGTTGTTCCTTCGATTTCCTCTGGTCATGTACGGATGTGAGAGCTGGACTGTGAAGAAGGCTGAGCACTGAAGAATTGATGCTTTTGAACTGTGGTATTGGAGAAGACTCTTGAGAGTCCCTTGGACTGCAAGGAGATCCAACCAATCCATTCTGAAGGAGATCAACCCTGGGATTTCTTTGGAAGGAAGGATGCTAAAGCTGAAACTCTAGTACTTTGGCCATCTCATTCAAAGAGTTGACTCATTGGAAAAGACCCTTATGCTGGGGGGAACTGGGGGCAGGAGGAGAAGCGGACAACCAAGGATAAGATGGCTGGATGGCATCACTGACTCGATGGACATGAGTCTGAGTGAACTCTGGGAGTTGGTGATGGACAAGGAGGCCTGGTGTGCTGCGATTCATGGGGTCGAAAGAGTCAGACACGACTGAGCAACTGAACTGAACTAAGGGAACACTAAGTTTACTCCCCCAAACCCAACATGCACGTGCAAATACACACAAAGAGATGATGCCACTTCATATCTGGAATATTAAGGCCACTGACACACACCCATGCAAAGCCACCTCTTTTCAAAGATAAAACACATTTACAGAATTTAATGCTTTCAAAGTTAGATTTTCAGCACTGGACAAATTTTTCCATTAAAATTCCAGGGTCAGAGCTTGCAAAAAGAACACAAAATAGGCATTCATTCAACAGGAATGTGGAATGACTTCAATATTGGACATTTCTTATAATTTAGGACCTAGTTCTGTTTTTACACATTTCTTAACAACTGGTAAAATGGGTTCATAATCATACAGCAGGCATCTCAAATGCAAGTGACCCTGAGAGCCAAACAGGTATCATCAAATGCTGAACCCAAATGAGGGCAAGGTGACAGAGCTGAGCTGCCTACTGTTCAACCAAATGAAACTCCTGCCTCGTTATGTCAGCTCTTAAAACATTAAGCAGACCAAACAAAATGTCCCTTCCTGTGTCCTTCCCCTCACTTTGAAATAAACTAAACATCCTGGTACATGATCCTTTCCAATCCAAAGAACCAAAGATGAACAAAATAATGAAAAATCAACCAACCAACCAAGTACTGAATGTGTCTGGGGCTGCTCCATTCACTAAAGTCAAAGATGGAGAAGTAGAGAGAGGGCAACATCAGAGTATACAACACAGATACTTGGCACAGTCTCATCCATCTCACTGGAGCAACAGTTGGCTTTAAAGTACTTTTTATTCATATCCTACTTCTTAAAAGTTTTAGGGACACCTACAGCAAAGAGTGTAACAAGTCTAGCAAAATAAACACAGACAAAGGAAAAGGGGAGAAAGGGAATGAAACACGGCGGCATAGATAACAGAATCTATGAGCAGCATAGATTTCACTGTGAGCTTTCTGGCAGGCAGAAGGAAAAGGGAAACACTACATTACCGCTTAGGATCCAGACAAGTGATTCTTCACAAAAACATAAAGAAAAGGCTTTTCCCTAGTGGCCAGTTCCCAAAGAACATTTCCAAATGATCAAAATCTTTCAGTGATTTAAACACAAGAATTTGATAAGTTCTTCTAAAAATTGCCAGTCCATCATTAATACTATTCCCTAATATTTTACAGAGGTCCAGCCTCATGCAAAGACAGAAAGGTGCATGCCAGCATTTAAGAGAAGATGGCAAACTGGGAGCCTTCAGTCACAGACCCAATCCCCAAAGAGCTACACTCAAACGTCAAGACCAATCTATTCTATACACCTCTGTGAGCAGAAATATTCCAGCACCTTAGGAAACTTTCCAGTAATACAGAAAAAATAGTCTCCACATCAGAAACAAAAAGCAAAGAACATCTCCTTTTTTTGCAGGGGAAGAACTATATGTGAGATCTGGAAAAGATAAATCCTGGGAAAAAATTCAGATCTATGTCTCCTAGGCAGATGATATCTCCTGAAGCAACAGATTGTTCTGTAGCCAACGAATGGTGAAGTAACAAAGAAAGAGGCTTTCTTCAAGGAGATTGTTGGCTCTTTTATTTAACAAACCTGGAATGACAGGAAAATTGTCAGCAGTGTGTTTGAGGGTAGGAAAGGGGGAGAAAGTGGAGATTTAGAAAAAAGGAGATGTGAATTCGGTCTAGCTGAGTTTTCCATTCCATTCTGAGTCTTCAGATACTTTCAAGTTCTTGGTTTAAGTTATCATACCATAAAATTTAATAGATTAATCACTCAGAGTCTTTCATCAGAGGCAACAGAAGCTGATTCAGGTTAGCTTAAGCAAGAAGAAATATACTAAAGCATGTGGGATGACTTATAGAATAGGAGAAAAACTTGGAGGAAAAAAAGAGTCCTCCCAAAGCCAGAAGTCAGAGCATCTTGAGAATCTAGGGAGCAAGAAAGAGGCCTGGAACAGTCTCTTGATGACACCGCATTCTTGATTAATCAATGCCAAACATGTATGCTTTGCTTCACTCAGCAAGAGTGAAACTGCTGAGAGGGAGGGTCTGGATCCCATGTCCATCCCTCAGCCAGGGAAAGCAAGTCATCTTGACCAACGGTTCTCAACACTGGGCAATTTTCTCTCCTTCCTCCCAGAGACATCTGGCACTATCTGGACATATCCCAGGGTATCCATGGGCTCTCACAACTAGGGAACAGATTAATATCCTATAAGGAGGACAGCCCCTACAGCAAAGACCCTTCCTTCCCAGATACCGGTAGTGCCAAGCTGAGACACTACTACTCCAGTCTTGATCCACTGGTCCAGCAGGAATGCAAACGGAACACTTCCCTGATGGAGGGCTGAGGGTGTAGAGGACATGTCCACTGTCTGCTCTGCCTAGACTTCTTGGCCATTTGGCTTTTCCCCTCACCCAGCTTACTATTTCCACCTCCCACTTCCTTCAAAGGATGGTCCTCTAGCTGTGGGAGCCACTTACAGGCTCAGAGAGCTGACAGGGCCTGAGACTGTCCATCCCCCAAGGACAGCCTTGAGCTGGGGTTGGAAATCCAGCTCTCTTGCCTCACATTAGAAAGAGACTTGAAATTCACAGTTCAGAGTGCCCACAGGATCTGGCTGAGGATGGGACCTAGCTTCCTTGGCACCTTCTACTTCCCCACTTTCTCTCAGGGTCTCCTAGGAACGGTTTCTTAACAACTCGTGTGTACGTGCTTAGTTGCTTCAGTCATGTCTGATGCCTTGCAACCCTATGGACTATATAGCCTCCAGGATCCTCTCTCCACAGGATTCTCCAGGCAAGAATACTGGAGTGGGTTGCCCTGCCCTCCTCTAGGGGATCTTCCCAATCCAGGGAACGAACCTGTCTTCTGCATTGAAGGTGGATTTTTACTGCTGAACCACCAGGGGAGTCCTCTCAATTTGTACCCAAATCCCCTCTCAGGGTTTGCTTTCAGAAATCTTGGCCTAAAGACAAGATATGTTACCAAAAGAAAGGCTGGGAAAGACTGCTGCACAGTCAAAAACAACAACAATCCACCAAACACACGTCCTCCACCACGGAAGCCCTCCTGCCCAGGTTTCCACTCTCCCTTCACTATGTGACAGGTAACTGGGTGGCCAGGGGTCAAGAGTGTGAGCTCAGCAGTCAAACCTGGGTTCAAACTCTGATTCCCCCACTGTGTAGCTTGAGACAAGTCATTTCCTCAACCTCTCCCTTTCCATCTGTAAAATGGGCACAATGTTAGTACCTATTCACAGGGTGGACTTGAGGATTAAAAGGTAAAAAATAAGAAGTGTTCATTCTGATGTGGAATCTTTTATGAGTACTCATTAAAGGCAGCAGCTATGGTTATGAATAACCAGGTCAAGAATCTTGAATTTACAAAGCAATGAAAGCTATTCCTTTAATTACAACTGAAGAACTTGACCTTTCAGTGGGAGTCTAGAAAGTTGAGACTTGTAGGAAGGTAAGCGAGACCCTCACAACTGATCAAGTAATGAGGGCCTGCATCTTACTGGTCTTTATTTATAAGGTACATGACAAGCATTCCACAGTCAATAATAGTTTAAAGAAAGGAGGGGACAGGGGGAAGGAGGATGGAAAGAAGAAAGGGAAAGAGGGAAGAGAGAAAGGGAAAATAAAGAAGGAAGGAAGGAAGACAAAAAGAAAAGTTCTCAGAATCTAAATCAGCTAAGACGCAGTGCCCAGAAACCGACCCAGCCCCGGTGGGATTCTGACCGGTGGGCTGTAGGCCGTCTGTTACCTAGAACCACATCTTCATCTTCACAAGCAGAGCCAGGGACTTAAGCTCCTAATAATCAACAGCAGGTCGCTGCCAGTTTCTGATCATTACTGAAACACACAGCAAAGTCATCGCAGCCACGAGGCAGCACACAGCATCCTAGCGGACACTGGGCATCCAGACGCATCCAGGCCTGAAGAGAAGGCCATAAAGAGCGCGAACGGCGGTGCTTAATCACAGAAGTGAGATGGAGCGCAGCATGGGAGAAACCCAAGTGTGGACCCCCGGGGAGCTGAATTTACAGTTCCTGGTGTAAATCAGGGCACCTGAGGGGCAAGGTGATACCTGACAAATAGAATGTAAGAGACTGCTAGTCTGCAGGTAAGCAAATTGTGAATTTGTAATTAACAGCACAGATGAAGGAAGGAGAGTAAGCAATCTTCACAGTCTTTGCAAACAAAATCCTTTGAATAGACTGAAATCAAAGGATACCAAGAAAGACTGAGAAGAGGGGCAGAACACTGGTCTTGGTGTGGGAGGGGACAAGAGGTCACAGAATTTTCCTGTCTCTGCCTCCTCTGCAGCCTGTCCAGCGATGACATGACGGGCTCTCGGGGAGATTAACAGGATGCCTTCTGCTAAGGCTACCACACTGTCTGAATACAGCAGCCACTTGTCACATGAATATATTAAACGTGTATTATTTGAAATTAAAATTTAAAATGCAGGTCTTCGGTTCCACTGGCTTCTAAGCCCAGCTCAGGGGTTTGGTTTAGGCAAGTCCCATCCCCTCACTGGAGAGTCCTCATCAGAAAGTAAAGCCTCACCAGAAGGCTGCGGGCCCCTTCCAGCTGCAGCAGTCTCTGCTCTGCAGTCTTCCTTGGAGGAACTCAAGAAGCCCTGTATGGAGTGACCAACAGACCACAGCAACCTGTAAATCCAGCCAGCACATGGCCCCACAGACCCAGAGCTGTGCTCCCCAGATCCACCTCCAGAGGAGGGTGCTGTCTCTGGCTTCTGGCTCGTGGGGAGCAGTCTGCCTCAGTTGCAGAGGGCTGTTCCCAGGAGCTCCGGCCTCCAGGAGCGTCCACGACTGAGTTAGGATGCGTATAAAGGCCTGGCCCTTTGTGCATCACAGGGAACACCTCCTGAACCCCTGGGGGTTTGAGAGGCTGAAGGGCCTGGAGAGCCATTCAGTTTTCCCTCTGCTCCCTGCCCATCCTCTCACTGGTGCTGGCCCCAAAGGAAGATCACATACACCTGTAAACACCTCTACATCTGCTACCAGAAAACCTCATCCTGTGTCCGATGGAATAGCGGGGCTGGCGAGGCAAAGCCAGACAAGTAGAATGAACAGATTCTGGGATCCGGTGAGATAATGATGCCAATAAATAACGACTGTAGGAGCTAGCAGTTACAGGGCACTAACCAGGCGCCAGGCACCATGCCACGTGCTTCCCGCATGCTCACACATTTAGTGCTCATCACAATCCAGTGAATTAGGGGCATGGTCACAGATCAGGAAATGGAGGTATGGAGAGAGCCCACGGCCAGGACGCGGACCCAGGCAGGCTGGCCCCAGAGGCAGTGCTCTCATTACTGGTCTTAAGTATTCACCTCCCTGGGCTTCAGTTTCTTCTTCCGTGACCTGAGGCTTGGCCACAGCGACCGCCGTGTGCTACTTCCCCTCCCTGTGTCCACCGTCACGCAGGGCCAGGCGCAGAGTCCCAAATGTCACTGTCGCCCTGACACCCTGACATTCTTGGCACCTCTCTGGTCTGGCTCCAGAGAAAGGGAGGTGGCAGCAGAACAAGAAAGGGCTCTGACACTGCTCCACTCCCAACATCTCTCATTCAGTATCTACCTATGCTTATGCCCATTTTACAGATGGGAAAACTGAGACTTGGAGATGTCAACTTGTGCAAGGAGGTGGCAGAGTTTGGACCATGCAGTCTATGTGTCTCTCGCCACTGGAGCACCCCTGCCATCTGAGAGGGAGTGGCTAGCTCCTTTCGGCTGTTACGGAGGCTCATTCCAGAAGCCTCACTCCATCTCATGATCTGACCCCTTGTCCTCTGACTTAGAACTAACTTCCCCTGGAGAAGGCCTCTAGAACTATTTTCCATGGAATGCCCTCTTGAGCTGTTGGAAGGATCTGCATGAGACTGGTTGTCACCCAACACTCTGTTGACATTTCCTTTTTAAAGAACATAACATACATTCTTGGGCTGAACTCAAACATTCTAACACTGTGTTTTGTGTTGGTTTTTTTTTTAACATTTATGGACAAACACAATCATTGGAAATGCTAGGTGGAAGTCCTTAGCTCTGTCTTCTTCTGTTATGAAGGGCAGAGATTGTCATTGGTCAATAATCCTAGGAGAAACACTCCCTTTCCAGCCCGAGTTCAAAGGAGGGCTACCAAGCTTCATAATAATGACTGAGAATGTAAATTGGGCATCTAGTGTATTTTAGATGCTGTGAAAAGCATTTCATAGGCATTTTTTCCATTTAATTTTCACCATAACTCATAAGACAGAGTATTGCCATCAGCCTCATTTTACAGATGTGAAACTATAGTTCTTGAGCAGTAAGAACATCTCCCAAGATCACAAGTAAATGACAGAGGAGAGCTCTTAATACACAGGTTTGAATCCAAAGCAGGACTCCCAGAGTGACTGGGAGTAGCTGAAATTAACCAGCTAAGGGAATTTAAGTAACTACAGAAGGACTAATCCATCAAAAAATAGTCATGAGAGGCTACTGGCAGTACCCACCAAGTAAGACTGGGGATGGGACTGGCTCTGGAAATATCCTCACAATTATTTACTCATTCATTGTTTATTCAGTAAACATGTACTGATCACCTGGAGTGCCAAGTAAAGCCAAAGGAATTGGGGATACAATGGGAACCAAGACTAACACGGTCCCTGCCTTCTCAGAAGCTCACACTTGAGCAGTAGACAGCAAATCAATAGACAATTACAACACAACAGGAGAAATGAAACATTTAGGTTAACACAAGGGAACTATAGCAATCTGGGAGGAGACTGACACAGACTAGAAGGGAGAATATAGTCAAGGAAGGCTTCCTGCAGGAGGTGACAGCAAGCTGCTATCTGAAGGAAAACAGAAGTCTGCCAGGTGAGTGAAGCTGGCTATGGAAACTGTCCTATACAGAAGCAATGGCATGTCTGAAGGAAACAGAGGGGGAGGCAAGAATGGGGAGCTGCAAGACCAGGTTGGACAGACGGTGGCAACAGAGGCCTCCGTCTTGGCGGCTGGGTGACAAGTGTCCTCACAGTCATGCAACGGAGAATTAAGCCTCCTGGTTGTGGCTCCACCTCCAAGCTCAGTCAGCTACCCTCCAGTTATCACTGGCTTCTAATGAAGATTTCTCTATAGGGAGAAAATGTTCAGACGGGAGTTAAGTTTCAAATGTACATTCATAAACTGACTCTCCAATTCTTTTTAATACCTAATGGATCTTAAGTGAATCTGGTCATCACCAGGAAGTCAGTCCCCTGGGCCCTGTCTCCCAGGTGTCCAGGCTCAAATAATGAAAAAACAGACAAGGAACATGGTGCCCTCCAGAAGATCTAAACAGACATTTCTCCAAAGACATAGATGGCCAACAGGCACATAAAAAGATAGTCAACTTCACTGATTACTAGAGAAATGGAAGTCAGAACCACAATGAGGTATCACTACACAGCAGTCAGAATGTGCTCAGTCACTCAGTCACGGCCAACTCTGGAACTCCATGGACTGTAGCCCACCAGGCTCCTCTGCCCATGGAATTCCAGGCAAGAATACTGGCTGCTGCTGCTAAGTCACTTCAGTCGTGTCCGACTCTGTGTGACCCCATAGACGGCAGCCCACCAGGCTCCCCTGTCCCTGGGATTCTCCAGGCAAGAACATTCGAGTGGGTTGCCATTTCCTTCTCCAATGCAGGAAAATGAAAAGTGAAAGTGAAGTCACTCAGTCGGGTCCGACTCTTAGCGACCCCATGGACTGCAGACCACCAGGCTCCTCTGTCCATGGAATTTTCCAGGCAAGAGTACTGGAGTGGGGTGCCATTGCCTTCTCCGAGGAGAGGGTTGCAATTTCCTTCTCCATCACTACACAGCAGTCAAAATAGCCACCATCAAAAAGTCTACAAATAATAAATGCTGAAGACACCGAAACAGTTGGTGGGAATGTAAATTGGTACAGCCACTATGGAGAACAGTACAGAAGCTCCTTAAAAAACTAAAAACAAGAGTTACCATATGATCTAGCAATTCTACTCCAGATCAAATATCTGGAGAAAACTATAAATCAAAAAGACAGATGCACCCTTATGTTCACAGCAGCACTATATGCAACAGCCAAGACTTGGAAGCAACCTCAGTGTCTGTCGACAGCTGAACAAATAAAGATGCGGAGTGTCTGTGTGTGTACACACACACACACAATGAAATACTACTCAGCCATTAAAAAGAATGAAATAATGCCATTTGCAGCAATGTGGATGGACCTAGAGATTATCATTCTATGTAGAGTAAGCTAGATAAAGACAAATATCAGGATATCACTTATATGTGAAATCAAGAAAAAGAAGGATACAAGTGAAATTATTTGCAAAACAGGAATATACTCACAGACATAGAGAACAAACTTATGTTTACCAAAGGAGAAAGGGGGGCAGGAATAAATTGGGAGTTTGGGATTAAAATATACACACAACTATGTATCTAGAATAGATAATCAATAAGGACCTAATGTCTAAAACTGGAAACTATACTCAATGTCCTGCAATAACCTGTAATAGAAAGGAATTGCAAAAAGGATACATACACACACACACACACACACACACACACCTGAAACTAACACAACATTATAAATCAATTATATTTCAACTAAGAAACATTTTAAAAAGAAAGAACACAGTGCCCTCACTCTCCATGGGACCATCTGCTTGGATCAGATGACCTCTCTAGGAGGAACACTGCTGTCAATTCATGCATCGCTGTGTATGAGGATCTGTACCTGTTAGAATCCTTTTGATTGTGAACAACAGAAGACACAAGCCAACATCTTCAACAATAAAGCCACTCATTATTCCCCCCATTAGGAAGTGCAGAGGACCCAGAGTCAATTCAGTAGCTCAGTGATGGCATCCTGGGCCACATTTTCGCAACCAACTTTTTGCTCTGCCATGGTCTCACTATACCTCTCACTGTCTCACATGGAAATTCGACTCATCACAAGAAAGGGACTTTTCCTGCCCTACTGTTACTGTTCAAAGCGCCCCCCTCCATGATGATTTCCCTTCATATTTCATTGGCCAGAAATTGGTCCCAAGACCCTTACAATTAGGCAAAAATAAAAATTTTTTTCGTTTTAAAAAGCGAATTGCCTGGACTAGATCCATTATGGGGAATGAAGACAGTATCACTGCGCCTGGTGCACAGCTCTATGGAAAAGGGCAGGGGTGAATTATTAGGGACTCTGCCAGGCAGGAAAGGAGGGGGCAGGTGAGGAACAGGTATTGGTCAACGTTCTGCGGCAGTGGTCATGCCCCGGGCATACAGCAAGAGCTCCATAAATGTTTCCTGAGTGAGGAAAAGGAACAAGCAAATCAAGACGGTTACCAAAGGTGAAGCAGCAGAGCCACTGTGGCCACATCTTCAACATAACCCTTTGAGTCTGAGCAATAGGCACCCATCTAAAATAGTCTCGGAGAAGATTAAGATTTTACTGGTTCCCATTATTGAGAAGTCTGATATTGTACTGGCTTTGAGACATGGCTGTATTGTATCCAGGCATTCAGATAATATTTTTAGGAACCTGTCTCAGTTCATCTCTGGACTCGCTTTTCATGGGACGGTCAAAGGCAGCTGCAGGCCCAAGTGCTCCCAGTCCAACAACCCCAGGAGAAAGGACACCACCGTCTTCCCCCATTTTCCAGCCCAAGTCTCTGATCATCTGATGCTCAGTGGCCTGCCTCAGACCAGGTACCACCCCGATCCAACTTCTTTGTCCAGAGGGAGGCTGACTGGTCAGTTCCAGTCACATATCCACCAGGTCTGGGTCACGTTACTGCCTCTCTGGCATTTTCCAACGTTACTCACAGCTTCCACCTAATTTTTCCCCTGGCGGGTAAGGACCAAGTGACCAGTCTGTGCATTTCAATAGTTTCTCCTCTCTGGGCTGAAAAACAAAATGACTTTCAAGAATCATTCCAAACCAAGAGCAGGGTAGGTGGTTGGGAAAAGAAGTTCATGTTTAATTAACGGAAACTGGCAGTCTTCAAATGATCTCAGTGATAGAAACCTCATTTAGCCTAGGTTTAGAATGGGAACACTTGGGAGATTATTAATGAAGTTTGCTTTTCATGGCCACAGTGAAAACAGAGGGGGAGCGTAATTGATGCCATTTAGTTAAAATGTGGCAATTTAATCACTGGAAGATTTGTTCAGAGGGGAGAGAGTGGGGACAGGGCCAGGGCATAACCAACCCAGGAGGCACGTTTAAACAGCACACGGCCTAAGGAATCATCTGAGCTGGCTGTCTGCTTGGAGATGGAGTTGGATGAAACACATGACTGAACAATAACACACGTGCGTAGGTTTTGTGCAACTCAGAACCCACAATCAATGCACTAATTTCAGAAGAATTTCCAAATTGGAGCCATCCTGCATGAGCCTCTGCTAGGCATCAAACATCATCTTGCAGCCACATGACAAAAGCAAGCACACACTGAGACGTAGCTATGGCGGGGACGGATTCTTTGACCCAATTTTCCCACCGAGGGACCTTTGCCCTTACTGATTGCTCACCCCCTCCTCGTGCCCCTCCCCATGATCCCTGTGCAGCTGGCTCGTACTTGGTCTCAGTTGTGTAGTCACTAAGTCGTGTCCAGTTCTTTGTGACCCCGTGGACTGTAGCCAGCCAGGCTCCTCCATCCACGGGATTTCCCAGGCAAGAATACTGGAGTGGGTTGTCATTTCCACCTCCAGGGGATCTTCCTGACCCAGGGATCGAACCTGTATCTCCTGCAATGGCAGGAAGGTTCTTTACCAGTGAGCCACCAGGGAAGCCCCTGGTCTTCAGACCTCAACCTAAATGTTACCTCATCACAGAGGCCTGACCACAGACCCAGTTTCCCGACGTGATGTGAACTCTCAGCATCTCGGTAGCTGACGTGTCTGTGGTCTACTGGCACATTCACAGACTTCTTTATGGCCTGGCTTAAGGATGCCCCATACGACAAAGCACTCTCCCGTTCTGACTGTCACTGTGTAGCCAGTGCCTCCGCAGCGACTGGCACTGGTGAAAGATGAATCGATTACCACTGGCATCCCTCAGACATTTTGCCCAGACAGGGACCATGGCTGACTCCTTGCTCCTCTGCCTCCACATCCCTGGACAATCTCATGAATCTTGGCTCCCCACCTTACAGCTATGGGTGCTCAGGAAGACGGTTCATTTCTCTGGGCCACAGTTTCTTTATCTGAACAGCAACAGTCAGAATAGCATCAACTAACAGAATTCCTGGGAGGGTTACATGGGATCAAGCACACAGAAAATGAAAGGTCCAGCCCCAGCATCTCACTCAACTCTTTCAGGATTCCAGCATGAATCACATAGATCTGTGGATGTGTGTGTATCAACAGGTTGTGAATTCTTCAGGGAGAGAAAAATATGCAGTTTCTATTTGTTTATTAAAGTCTTGTATTTTGCCTCAAACACAGCAGGTGCTCAGTAAATGTTCTGCATTCTGCAAATTAAATTGGTTGCCATTCCAACCTGACCTGGGCATTCGAGGGGCTTCTTTACTCCTTGATATTCAGCTCTCCAGAGAAGGCAAACCCATATGATTCGTGCCTTGAGCAAAACATTAAAAAGAAAGGCTCCGGCCATAAGAAACTGATCTTGCCCCACATTCTCACACTAGACAGAATTGTTTTCAGTCAAAAGTCTAGTGTGTGCACTCTGCCCTCCTAACCCCTGTTTATCAAGGTGATCACACAGAAGGAACAGGAAATGGCACTGGGTTGGTTGTTATCTGGGCCTCATCTCTCCTGAAATGGATGCATCTTCACACCCACTTCTCAAGCAGAGGTCTGTCACCCCGCCCCCCCTGCTAAAATTATCCAGAAAACACAAGACCTAATGTCCTAGTCCTATGCTGCCTCAAACTGCAAATCCATCCCTTGTCTAGCCTCAAGGGCTCTGTCAACTTTAAGATCCTGACCACAGGGTCACAGAGAAGCCAGACGTGCTAACCAAATACGATTTGCTTCCCTGGTTTCTGGTGTGTTTGACAGGAGCCTTCAATTCCCAGAGTCCCCCAGACTCTGAAAATTCCTGTCTTGGTCCCTAACTTCACCACTCAATGGGGCACCGATCATTTTTTCAGACCCCTAAAGTGGCTCCAGAATCTCATTCCAAGTTCTGACTCCGCTTTCCTTTCATCCAACATTATGAATATGCTTCTTTTTTAAAACATATTTTTCTTGGAAAGATCTGTATGTCCTCACTACGGCCTTCCAGATTTCACTGGAGCATAATATGCCCCTTAAAAAGTCAACTGCCACTGCCGGGACAGCTTCGATGCAGACGTTTAACAGGGAAGCAACAAGATCCGCTACATCGTTCCAAGATGGTACTGGTGTTGGGAGGGGGAGGTGGTGATGGACACGTGATCCCAGACATGCCATCTGGAAGCCATTCTTCATTCAGCAAGTCGTCATTTATTTGGAATATCTGTTCCATGAATTTTAGGCATGTTTTCTCATTCAGTGGGAAAATGGAAGGAACAGGTCATTGAGACCTTTCATTTTTCTCATTCCTGTCATATAAACATGAAGAAACTGCCCTCTCTAAAAATGCTACTAAGTTAGGGCAGCCCAGGGAGATTTCAAGCCTGCATTCAGCCATTTCTCTATGTTTTATGCAGCTTCCTGCTCTCACATTCGATGAAAATAGCTCTTTCCATGGCAACACTACATAGAGATATGGTAGGTTTGGCTTTATTTTTTTTTTATGACAAATAGAACTTTGACTTGACTTAAGAGGTGAAAAAAGAGAGTGAGGTGTTAGTGTGGTCAGAACCGTCTGAGAGAGCTCCCGTATGCTCCTGTATGGAAGTGGTTCGCTAACATCAGAAAGAGATCAGGGGGTATGTAGTGTCCTGCGCACCTGTGACTAGGCTTCACTTCTGAGTGCTAGAGTCCAAGGTATCAGCTTGATACTCAAGACCATTTACAACTGACCCTGCCTGCTTCCACATTTTCATACCCTATCAGTGCCTCTATTTTTCTTTATACGCTAACAATACCAAGCTGTTTACCTGGGACCCAAATGTACCTGGACTTTCACAGGGAGCTTACGATGGCAATACAGTCAAGGTCAACATATCATCTTCTCTCAAACACACATGTGCACATAGACATAGACACACAAATCCACCACCTGTACCAATCAGACCATAAAGCAGAATTTTACTGTGGAGAGAAGGCCAAAAAGGGGAATTAAGACCATGCATCATTTCACCAATGTCCCTTAAAAAATATTTTCTCAAAATTCCTTTCCCTATGACAACCATCAACTGTCTCTTTCCCATCTTGATGCCAAAACTATTCTCCAAGGATTTCCCTGGCGGTCCAGTGCCTAAGATTCCCTGTTCCCAATGCAGAGGGCCTGGGTTCAACCTCCAGTCAGGGAGCTAGATCTCACATGCCACCGCTAAGACTTGGCGCAGCCAAATAAATAAGTATTTCAAAAAAAAAAAAAATGTTCTCCAAATGAACTTAACTCCCTCTCCTAATCCAATCCTCAGCTCAAATATTCACTGAACAAAGAGCCAGGCGGCTAGCTGAAAGGTTGAAGTCAGATCATCAGACACAGCCTGACACCTGGGCACTGGTGGTGAAGCCCAGGCCAGGGAGTGACAGGTGTGGATGCTCCTCACTCACCGTGCAGAGTTTACAAACACACGAGGCAGCTCCAGCTCGTGAGTGCAAGTACCATCCCCTTTCCACCACGCCCTTTCCACACTGCCCATCTGACAAACTATTCAGGGCTTCAAGACCTAGGTCAAGAACCACCATCTCTGAGATACCCTGGGAATTTCAGACGTGTTTCCTCAACCAAAGAAGAAATGGAAGTCCCGGAGCTGACCGTGCTGACTTAGCACAGCTGCACGATCCCTGGGCTTTACACTTGTTGGCACGTGCTTTTGCCCTATTATCCCACAAATTGCTTCCAGAAGTGTTCCTATCCACATATCAGCTCAACACGTAGTATGTGTTTCTCAGGTGGAAGTAAACTTTTCCCACATAGCTGGGAGATAGGTGGGGTGGGTCTATATAAAAACGGGACTCCACAGATTCTTTCTCCTGTCTGAGACATGGGTGTGCATTCTCTAAGCACTCTCCCTGCATTCATTCATTCAATCATCACAAGAATCCTATGAACACCATCATCATCCAGGTTTTACAGAGGATGAAGCTGAAATGTTAATTTTCCTTCTGAAGATTTTGATACTGTTCAAACATGTGTCATCTACCCCTGCCTGTAGGAGGATTATATGCTCGACCATGGCTATGTGACCTGCTTTGTTGTCTGAAAACTAAGACATAGGGTGTGTTATCTCCAAAGCTTTTAGAACAGTGGTTTTGCCTTCTTTTCCCTCAGTCCTGTGAACAGCTTCTGTCCTACCACCCTGGGTCCCAAGATGACATGCAACGGAAAGCAGCTGACCGCTGTGGCCAAAGAGCATAAACAAGAAGCACACCGCCATTTTCGCAAGCCACTGAGATGCTGGGGTCGTTTGTTACCTTCACACACCTCAGCCTAAACTGACTAATGAACTCCACATACCTGGAAAAAAGTTTACACGTTCCCACATGGGTATAGGAGATTAACCTCTATCTATCCACATAAATTATAAATCTGGAATCTATCTCTGATACCTCTTCTCCTTGCCCTCCTTCCTAAAAAAAATTTCAAGTTCTGTCAACCTGCTCCCTGAATTTCCTGGGAATGGAATGTCTTCATTTCCCCTTCATCTAATACCACCCTCTCAGTTCAGGCCATCATCATTCTCTCCCCATGTTCTCTCTCTCATCCCCTGAAAAGATGTATCTGAACTCTCCATCCCTACACTGCACCCACCTGTTCCTCCCTCCAACTACTGTCCACAGGTGCTCTTGCTGAAAGGACAGTGTCAATCACATCACCATGGGGCTTGGAAACCTCCAATGCCTCCCCTGGTTCTCAGGAGATGAGCAATATCCTTAACGTAGAGACAAGTCCCTCCCCACCTGGCTCCCCAGTCTCAGCTTATCCCTCCTTCCCACTGGTCCAGCCACTCTGCCCTTCTTCCTACTCTTGGACAAGCATGCTGTCTTCAACCTTCAGAACCTGCATATGCTATTCCCTTATCTGGAGTTTTCCCTCCATTTCAGCCATCGTTTTCCATCTTCCACATTCAAACATCAGTTCCTTGGGGAAGCCGCCCAGGGTCCCCATAGTCTGAGTGAAGACCCTTTATTAAGTGCTTTCGTTGGACCATGTACTTCCCTTTCATACAATTTTTTTTCACAGTGGCAATTTTAGATGTATTTATAGTACTGTTTTCTGAAGCTTCCTCTCCACCTAGACCAGAAGCTTCATATTAATGAGCATCATGTCACATTCACCTTTTAATCTGGACACCCAACAGTTTCTGAAACACAGATGTTCAAATAACATCTGATGAGTGATGGAACGATTGAATATGGGAAATGGAGGCCGTTTCCATGTGGACATTCTAGGATTCCCTGTCATGCTTGAAAAGTACATGGGCTTACAACCTCTCTTAAGCAGGAAAAAGATAACCCTTCCCATTCAATTTGTTGGGTCAGAAAATCCCAGACACCACAGCAGTAATATTTTTGTCCATGTTTCCGACGGTACTTCTTATATAATCTCACCCACTCAGTCCTCCGGCCATGAAGATAAGAACTTAAATTCAGGACTGCTCTGGACACTGGCTCTGGACCTCAAGCAAACAGATGAATGTGAGTCGTGAAAAGCAGGGCTGTGGCTCTGCAGGCTCGAAGTTGACTTGGTCATGAGCTAAAATGGAGCGCTCGTTTTTGGAATGGGTACAGATGGTAACCAGAAATGGAACACTAGCTGATATTTTCCCTCAACAAGCGGCCAAAGCTCAGGGCACCACAGGGGCATGGATGGAACGGTTTCATGTAAACACTATCAGAGGCCCACAGCGGGGCCGCTGTGTTTTTCTAGCCACCGGCGGTGACATTAGCTGAGCCACTGCTCTTACTAACAGTAGTCAGAGGGAGAAGGGCTGAGCCAGCTGCCAAAAGATGCTCTGTAACTGGCAAGGCTCTGTTCATTTCACAGGGCTCCAACCTGAGTTCTATTAGACAGTCTCGTTGAAGGTCACACAACAGGGGAGCCCAAGCTGAGCAGCACGGTACAGCAAAGAGAACCAAGTCTTGCTCATGGTCTTGAATTCAGACCCCAGGACAGATACTTTCCATGGTGTGAAACTGGGCAGGTCACTGCATTTCTCCGAGCCTTAGTATCTTCATCTGTTGGATGGGAAGGAAGCAGGGCAAGGATAATTCTTTCTACCTCTAGGACAATTTAATGCATGTGAAGCACCAAGCACTTAGTAGGTACTCAATACACATCCACATCTTCTCTCCATCCCTAATCCTTCTACCAAGTATATAGCAAAGTCAAATCTTCAGTTTTTGTCTATTAATAAATAATTAAGAGAATCATTCTTTGTACCTCATACTCTCTTGTCAATGGAAAGAATGAACTTACAGTTCCTTTAGAAGTATGACAATCGGGGGTCATTTTATGAAAACCAATGGAACATTATAGAAGTGACTATTAAGTATTTCCCCCTCGGTCACAGAAGCAATTAATATCAATGTGTATATCTTCTTGAGTGTTTCGCAGGGGCCAGGCACTAAACTGAGCAATCTGCATCCCTACCAGGGGTATAACCTTGAGCAAGTTACCCATCTATGCCTTGATGGAATCCATTGTAAAACAAAGATCACAGTGACGCCTTCATCATGAAGCTGCTTTGAAGATTAAGTGAAGTATTCTCTTTCACTTCCTATCAGCTTTGATCTGCATGCCTGTCAGTGTTAGTCACTCGGTCATGTCCAAGTCTTTGCAACTCCATGGTCTGCAGCCTGCCAGGCTCCTTTGTCCACACGGATTCCCTAGGCAAGAATACTGGAGTAGATTGCCACCTCCTTCTCCAGGGGTTCTTCCTGACCCAAGGATCAAACGCAGTTCTCCCGCACGACAGGCAGATTCTTTACCATCTGAGCCACCAGGGAAGCCCGTGCATGTTAAGCGATCAGTAAATGGCAAGCAGTGCTTTCATTCAGAAGCAGGAGCAGACATGCTGGCCCAAGAGCAGACCGTGTACATTTCCTACCACCGCTGCTCTTCATGCCATCACGCAGACAGCTTCAGGCCCACTGCACAGGGTGCATTTACTCCAAAGTAATCAGCCAACTACAAATAGAAGCTCTTGATTAGCCAAGAGCCTGTCATCAGCCATTTATCAGAACACCTCCCTAACGATCCTTTCTCTTTTTCCAGTGAAGGAAACAACGCCCTGAAGAAGTAAAGTTACTTACCCAAGGTCACACAGTCTGTAAACGGCAGGGTTTGGGGATTCAATCAGTTCCATTTGACACCAAATCTCACATTTTTTTCCATAATAAATATGGTGACATTTACATTAAAGAAAGAAAAATCACCTTGCATTTTTAATAGGCTCCTTTATATCCTGAGGGTCTAAAGATAATGGCAGTATCTGACTTGTTTTAAATTTAGCTAACACCTTGATAGCAAGCATTTCCTTTTACTCTGAAACAGCGCTTCATGAGTGTGAATGTGTTAAATCCAGTGAAGTTGGTTTTATGACACTCCCACTTTACCAATGAGAAAACCAAGGCAGAGGGAAGCTAAGTAAGTAGCTCAGAGTGATGCAGCAGAAGAGGGGCTTTACCCAGACGTTCGCACTCTAGACCCGGAGTCCTCGGACATGAATGGACACTGTGTCTCTGTGTGGACAGGAAGCACTGGCCTCAGGCTGCAGCACACAGTCTGTTTCCCCCTCTTTGCCCTGGGAACTCGGTGGCCCTTCCTCTTCTCTTCCTTGAAGCAGAGGGGAAATATTTATGGATGCCCCACAGCCACACCACCCGGGCAGAAGTCAGTTTGCACAAGGGCCTAGCATGTGGAATTCTTCAGTCAGTGCAGTTCTAACTGCTCTGTGAGTCTCCGTGTTGCAGCAAGCCCTCCTGTGGCTGAAAATGGATGCTGGAGCCTTGGACAGGGCAGCTGGAGTGGGGCATGGGAAAGACCTCCATCACCTCCTCAACTCACCAGGGAAACGTGCCAACATTCTCGAAACTGAAGAAACTGATCATCTTCAATTTGAGGACTGATGTCTTTACCAACTAAATGACCAGACTGTGTTCAACTCACACGTTTCAGAGGTGAATGAAGCAAGTTCAAAGACATTCCAACTCCCACCACTTCTCCCAAGTCCACTGCTGCAACCTCAGCCCAAGCTAATGGTCTCATTGCCTGCAAGACGGCAGTAGACTCCAGACGGGCTGGTCCTACAGTCTCTCTTGTCTGCCGCCCTAAACTCTGTTCTCTTTAAAGCAACCACACTGAATGTCATCAAGTATAAACTACAGTACATGACAACCCTATTGAAGCCCTCCAGTGGCTGCCCATCACACAAAAATCAAATTCAAACCTTTCTCATACCCCTGTAGATGCCACAAGATCAGCCCACAGCCAATATCCTCAACTTCATGTCCCTCCAGCGCCAGCCAATGGGCTTTCCCTTTCAGCTCCTCAAACAGGTCAAGTTCCTCTGAACCACAGGCCTTTCGCACTTGCTCTTTCTCTACCTTTATTTTTTTTTTTTCTTCTCCAAATGATATATGGGTGGCTCCTTGTCATCATTCAAGGCTCAACTCAAGAACCGCTTGCTGGATAACACCTTGCTTCATTGCGTCCATTTAAAGTATTTCTCTGGCATGTTCCAGCCACATGTTATTTCCTTCACAGCACTTGTCACTTACTTATACACTTTTGTTTATTGTTTCTCTCCACTACGGAAATGAAAACTGCATGAGAACAGAGACCTTGTCAAGTTCATAACTGTTTCCCCAGTGCCTGAAACAGTGCCCAGGATGTGATAGGTGTTCCATCAGTATTTGTTGAAGAGGGGTGGATGGGATGCACTGGAAAATTGAGATTGATATGCACACATTATTGATACTATGTATAAAATAGATAACCAATGAGAACCTACTGTACAGCATGGGGAACTCTACTCAGCGCTCTGTGGTGACCTAAATGGACAGGAAATCCAAACAAGGGGGGATATATGTATATATATAACTGATTCACTTTGCTGTACAGCAGAAACACAACATTGTAAAGCAACAGTACTCCAATAAAAATTAATTTTTAAAAATCAGGAAAAAATGATATTAGTTCAACTGTTGAATGAACTAAAAATACATGATGAAAACAAAACCTGGCCAAGGATGATGGGCTGTCAGTCCTACACAGCATCATGTGAGGCTCTACCTTGGCAGACCAGAGTGAAAGAAGTCTTTGCTCTGCTGTTGGCCATCATGGTGTGAGACAGGCGATGGTCAGGGGCATGTGGCAAAGGGTCCTGAGAGTGGTCAGGAGCTGAGAGTGGTCCTCCAATGACAGCCGGAGGGAAAACAGGGATCTCGTTACTACAACCACAGCAGATGGGCTCTGCCAACTACCCAAGGGAGCTCAGAGGGGATTCTTACCAGTTGAGCTTATGAGTCTACAGCCCTGGCTGACTCCTGGATGGCTGGCAGGTAAGACTGAATGTGGGACCAGCTAAGCAGTGCCGGGACATCAAACCCACAGTAACTTTGAGGTAATTAACAACTGTCTTGTCCTAAGTAACTGAGTTGTGGTCAATGGTTTCACAGCAGTAGAAAATAAATACTGAGAAGACTCAAGTCACTCAGTCATTTACAGAAACAAAGTCACCTCCACTAAAGGTGCCTTCTGCACACCAAACTGAAAGTAATCAGAATTTATAGGGCCTGCAACCAAGAAAATAAAGAACATGATGCTTTTATTTACTATTACAGAGACAAAATCTGTAAACCACTGGCCAACATAACTGTGATGTCCTCTGATAATCAGCATTAAACTGACTTTAATGTCCCTTTGGGAATGTGTCCTAGAGAAGCAGGAGAAAGAAAGAGAATTGCTCCACCCCCAGCCAGGCCTGGGAGCCACAAAGTCCCAAAGGATGATGTGTATTATGGCCAAGGACATAGCAGACTGAGATCCTGAGGTCTACAAGAAAAAGAAGAAAGAATTTTCTGTTGTGCATCACCCAGGCCCCAGTTACAAAGGGGTGCATAGCCATTAAGGAGCCACTGCTAGGCTCCTGCGCATAGCTTCCTCCTCTTCTATCTTTCTGTTTCTCTGGGAACCAGCTATTAACATCCCCAGAACACTGACTTGCTCAGAAAGGAGCTGAAGGACATGCTGGAGCAACCGTCTCCTTGGCCACCATGCACTTCAGCCCAGGAGGCTGAGCTGGGCTCGCGGGGAGTTAATGGTGGTGCTGGTGAGCTGGGCTGTGAGCATGAATTGGGTTGAGTCCAACCACTTCTCAAAATCCAGGGTAAGTTTCACGACACATTTGTTATGGTCCCATGGGGACCATCTTCATCCCTCAGAAGTCATTATAGTCAGTGCCTTGTGATGGCTGACACCAGGCACCAAACATATATTTTTGAAGAGAAAGTACAAATACATGAGGTAGCACAGATGGGGAAAAAAAAAAAACTGTCATAACTAGAACCAAGGGACCTATATACTCCTTGGGATATTTATTATCTCTGTATGGACTAGTTATCTCCATCTAAAGCATGGAGTGTTTCCTCCAGGAGGCTGTGACTCAGCTGCCAAGCTGGTCTGGTGTGTGTGGTGGGCACACTCTAGCCACACTCACTCTGTGTTCTAGGGTCTTCTAGGGGAAATGAAGAGGGGAACACATGTCAAGGAGTTAGAGAGAAGGAGAAGGACTGAACAGCACTCGGGTAAGGAAAGGGGGCACAGAATCAAGAGGGAGATGAGTGGGAATGAGGGAAACAGAACTGTCACGGAATCCAAGGGGAGAGGACAGGCCATCAGTCATACCCATAGCCCTCGGGCAGCGGTTCCCACAATGCAGCTCCTGCATGAAGAGCACGAGCATTACTAGAAATGTGTTCAAACTACAAACGCTGTGCTCCCAGAAATTCTGGAAGGACAGTGTAGAGGTCTGTGTTAACAAGCTCTCCAGGTTAATTCTGATACACGCTGAAGTCTGAGAACCACTGCTCCTAGTTACCCAATGGCCTCACTTTGTCTTCAGGCCCCAAATCTCTGCCACGTCTAGAGGACAGACAGGCTTTATTTATGTTTTTCTCACCTCCTGTCATGGAACTGTATGAGACCTGCCTGCGAGGTTCTCCCACTGCTGCTCCTCTTGCCCTAAGCCACCTAATTCACACTCAGGTGTGACTGGCCATTATAGACGGAATTAACGGCGCCAATTCTTCACTCCTCCCTGCATTCGGTGCCCCTTGCCATGCAGCTGTGAAGCTTCTCCACAATTAGGCAAATTGTATGACCCTTCCCCTTCTCTTTCAGTTTGGTCATGTGACTTGATTTGGCCAACAGGATGTTACCAGATGCAATACAAGTAGCTTGAAATGTGCTTGTGCAGTCGTGCTTATCCACCGACATTTGCCATCCCCGTGAAATGGGTTCCTGCAGGGACACACAGGCCCCTCCACCTAGCCCCAGAATGGAACAAAGCCAACCCAGCACAACCTAAGTCAATGCACAGAGCTATGAGCTTGTTTTAAGAGTCTGGGACTATTTGTTATCCAGAAGAGGTAGCAAGAATACACAGAAGAACTGTACAAAAAAGATCTTCAAGACCAAGATAATCACAATGGTGTGGTCACTCACCTAGAGCCAGACATCCTGGAATGTGAAGTCAGGTGGACCTTAGAAAGCGTCACTACGAACAAAGCTAGTGGAGGTGATGGAATTCCAGTGGAGCTGTTTCAAATCCCGAAAGATGATGTTGTGAAAGTGCTTCACTCAATATGCCAGCAAATTTGGAAAACTCAGCAGTGGCCACAGGACTGGAAAAAATCAGTTTTCATTCCAATCCCAAAGAAAGGCAATGCCAAAGAATGCTCAAACTACCACACAATTGTACTCATCTCACATGCTAGTAAAGTAATACTCAAAATTCTCCAAGCCAGGCTTCAGCAATACGTGAACCGTGAACTTCCCGATATTCAAGGTGGTTTTAGAAAAGGCAGAGGAACCAAAGATCAAATTGCCAACATCCACTGGATCGTAGAAAAAGCAAGAGAGTTCCAGAAAAACATCTATTTCTGCTTGATTGACTATGCCAAAGCCTTTGACTGTGTGGATCACAATAAACTGTGGAAAATTCTGAAA
>SJYC01028034.1:0-85164 GCA_006408675.1 Madoqua kirkii | reverse complement strand
AGGGAACCAGAGGTCAAATTGCCAACATCTGCTGGATCATTGAAAAAGCAAAAGGATTCCAGAAAAACATCTATTTCTGCTTTATTGACCAAGTCAGACCTTTGTGTGGATCACAATAAACTGTGAAAAATTCTGAGAGATGGGAATACCAGACCACCTGACCTGCCTCCTGAGAAATTAGTATGCAGGTCAGGAAGCAACAGTTAGAACTGGATGCGGAACCACAGACTAGTTCCAAATCAGGAAAGTAGTATGTCAAGGCTATATATTGTCACCTTGCTTATTTAACTTATATGCAGAGTACATCATGAGAAATGCTGGGCTGTAGGAAGCACAAGCTGGAAGCACGATTGCCAGGAGAAATATCAATAACTTCAGACACACAGATGACACTACCCATATGGCAGAAAGTGAAGAACTAAAGAGCCTCTTGATGAAAGTGAAAGAGGAGAGTGAAAATGTTGGTTTAAAGCTCAACATTCAGAAAACTAAGATCATGGCATTTGGTCCCATCACTTCATGGCAAATAGATGGGGAAAGATTGGAGACAGTGAGAGATATTATTTTGGGCGGCTCCAAAATTACTGCAGATGGTGACTGCAGCCATGAAATTAAAAGACTCTTACTCCTTGGAAGGAAAGTTATGACCAACCTAGATAGCATGTTAAAAAGCAGAGACATTACTTTGCCAACAAAGATCTGTCTAGTCAAGGCTATGGTTTTCCCAGTGGTCATGTATGGATGTGAGAGTTGGGCCATAAAGAAAGCTGAAAGCCAAAGAATTGATGCTTTTGAACTGTGGTGTTGGAAAAGACTCTTGAGTTCTCTTTTACTGCAAGGAGATCCCACCAGTACATCCTAAAGATCAGTCCTGAATATGCATTGGAAGGACTAATGCTGAAGCTGAAATTCCAATATTTTGGCCACCTGATATGAAGAGCTGACTCATTTGAAAAGACCCTGATGCTGGGTAGTGTTGAAGGTGGGAGGAGAAGGGGATGACAGAGGATGAGGTGGTTGGACGGCATCACCGACTCGATGGATATGAGTTTAGTAAATGGGAGTAGTTGATGGACAGGGAGTCCTGGCGTGCTGCAGCGCATGGGGTCGCAAAGAGTCAGACATGACTGAGCAACTTATCTGAAACTGATAGCGACTAAATATCCAAATAAACAACTGGCCCTTTGAAGCCCATATATTCTGTCACTGCAAATACTTATTTACTGCTGTAGATAGTCTCTCTTCATGTGTCATTTTAGTACCTAAGAAGTGAAAGATGAAAAGATCTGATAACATATACAGTGTCTTATCAAAATCTTCCCTTATCAGACAGTGAAGTCACTGAGTAATGCCCGACTCTTTGCAACCCCAGGGACACCAGGCTCCTCCGTCCATGGGTTTTTCTAGGCAAGAGTACTGGAGTGGGTTGCCATTTCCTTCTCCAGGGAACTTCACTTCTTACTCTCCCTTTGTGAGATATACCTTTTTCCTGAGGGTACTAGAATGAAAATGCATGTTTCTGTTATATGGTTAAATTCCACCCTTCTGAAAGATAACAATTCAGCCTGTTATTGCCATCAATGTATCCTATAACTTACATACAGATGTATTATTATTTTGCTCTCATTTTCTGAAATGAGATCTTTCTAGTAAAGATCCTACCACTTTATAGTGAGAGGACAGATCACAGTCCCATGAAATTGTTCTCATCAGTGGAATCTGAACAGAACCATTTATTCAATTTGCAGGTCAAGACTTAGGATTTTGCCCATTCTGGAGTTTTAAACAGATGAGGCCCCAAAGAATGGTAAAACTGTCAGGCGAGTGTATGCTCCTCAGTTCTTTGTCTCGTCACAGCAATGATTTGGAGCGATGGACAGTAAAGCCCTTGGTGCATCACAGCTCTCAGGTCTCAGTGTCACAGCTCTTAGACAAATCAGTGTTACAGCTCTATTTCATTTAGAAGATACCAGGAGAATCCATCCTCGAAGAGAAGAGTGGAAGAGCATGGGGCGGGAGTGGATGGCATCACTGACTCGATGGACGCAAGTCTGAGTGAACTCTGGGAGTTGGTGATGGACAGGGAGGCCTGGTGTGCTGTGATTCATGGGGTCGCAAAGAGTCAGACACGACTGAGAAACTGAACTGAATAGCACATTGGGCATCAGTGGATTTTTGGTGCTAATCTCCTGGGTAATGGATTTTCCCTACAAAAGGGACCTTCTGAAATTCCAGCGTCACATGGCTGAGTAAGACTTTCAGGCCCTTGCAAGGAGACATTGGGTAATACATTTTAAAGGGATCACTTGGGCTGATGGAGAGCTCTCCACTTCTCTCAAGCTGACTGTGAGCAGGGCTGCCCTGCAAGACACTGTTGGATCAGACGATGAGAAAGACACGGAAGGCAGAGTTGGAAACATATTGGAAGGAAAGACAGGAATGAGTTTAAACAGAAAAGAGACAGCAGGCTAGGGAGAGAAAAAAGTGACCAGCAACAAGCATCAGTGTACATCCTCCCTATGTCCCATTGCCGAGGGCCCACAAAAGGAATCTGTAAGTCTCTCAGCTCTAGGCAAATCCATCCTTGTGTATTCCTGCTTCTGATCAGACTTGCCTGTCATTCGGCTCCTGCTCAGCGACCCCGGCTACAGCAGTGCCAGGACGAGAAACAGTGTTCGCTTGGCCAGAGGCAGCCTGGGACGGTTTGTCTTCAGAGAATTATTCACTCTGGAAGCCAAGCACTCCCACCCAGATTCTTACACCACAATTAATTGTTTCCAAAGCGTTCTCCAGTTGGGGTCATGGCAGTAAAATCCCACATGGTTCTTTGCACTGAGGCCACATGTGTAACAGGCTGGCTACCAGGGGACAACCCTGCCCACACACACACAGCTGAGGCTCCTCCTGTCATCGGACCATGCTTCCCCACGCCTCGAACGATGGTTGCCATCACACAGCAACGGCAGCTGTTCTAGAAGTCAAACCCTGTAAAAGGGGAAGTAACAGAATGAGTACTTCCTGGGTACCCAGAGGTGGGGATCTGGCAGTTCTCCACACTGGACTGCCAGAGTCTGAGACAGGCTGTGAACACTCTCTCTTCTCAACCCCTCTGAATTCAGCTGATCTGTGCTGTAACGTTAGCCAGCCAGCTCTCGTTGCAGGGACAGGGACTGGCTCCAGCTTCTCAGAAAGAAAAGGGGAAGGGTAACCCTGCCGGCTGAGCACGTGCTTTGAGCCGGGCATCACACCAAGTGGTTTACTGAAACTGCTTTCACTCACATCCTCATCCCTTGAGGTGGTATCCTCACCCTCATTTTACAAACAAGAATGGTAAATACAACTCAGGGAGGTAAGGTCACACAGCTGTTAAGCGGCTAGCCAGGGCTGGATCCAGACTGAGCTAGAAGCCAGCACCGGCATTCCTGCTGTGACACACGATAGGGACTTGCCTACTGTATTAATAATCATTTTACTATTAACTTCCTAAGAACAAAGACTGGGTCTATTCTCTCCCTGACCTAAGTTTTACATACACTGTCTCATCTAGTCTTCTCAACACCAGTGTTATCCTCATTTGACAGATGAAAAGGTAAAGCTCAGAGAGGTTAAGCAACTTGTCTAAGATCACACAGCTAAAAAGGGGTAGAGCCAGGATCTGGACACAAGTCTTACTGCAAGTCTGAATCCCCAATCAGGTGCCGGTTCCTTGGGTTGTGGACGTCTGTTTGTTATGGTCCAACCCTGCACATTGAGAAATGGTTTCAGTCGGGAAAAGAATTCTCTAAAGAATGTAGATTTCGCAAAGCCACAAGAGACACCCCAGACCTCTTAGAGACATGTAACCTTGCTAATATCTGCAACTATGGCAACCCTGAAGCTTCAGAAATATTTTGGGAATGAACTTTACCCTCTCACGCAATTGTCCTGACCCAGTCTTTGGAACTCACCTTTGGCAACTGCAAGAATGGAAACAGTGACAGCGGTAGGTTTGCAAGAGCAGCTATAAAAGCAAGGGCCTTCCTGGATGAGAAGCAATATTGAAAATGTATTCCAAAGGGTCACATTTCCCCGGCCTGAAAATATCCAAAAATGGAGACAAAAGAGATAAACTGGAAGAAACACAAAGAGCCAGGTGCTAGAACTGTTTTCCCCTCGTTAATCCCAGGTCTTTGTGAGCTCGGAGAGACATACAGGAGGTTTCCACATGGACATTATATCAGCTCCCTGCCTGAGCTCATATAATAATAAATGGAACCATTTTTGTTTCTAAAAACTTGCCTTTTAGGTTTGGTTTGGTTTGGCCTGCCTAGCATCGCTCCTCCCTTCTGGGAGCACCACTCTCATTTTCATGGAGGGGAATGACCATCTCCCACTTGGGTTCCCAAAGTCTGGGAGCAGAGAACTCCACTCTCAGTTCCAAGGGCACCTGATGGAGCCAGTCTCATCTACTGGCATATTCCGTGGTGCCGACCACAAGAACTGGATCAGGACCTGAAGCTCAGTCTAGCCACTCAGAGGGAGCCCGAGGCTTGCAGGGAAGCTGCCAGAGAAGCGTCCTCCTCTCCTGCCAGTGCAGCTGTGGTGGGTGGGGTTCTGCCAAATGAGAGGCAACCTCAAGTTCTCTTTCTGTAAACAGAAGCAGAGACACAGGTGAAGATAACACAGGCATGCATACTAGAGGGGTGGGGGCGGTGGATTCGGAGACTGGGACTCACACACCTGCATATGCTACTGATACTGTGTAGAGCCAGACCCCCATACAGCTCAGGGAACCTCCTCAGCGCACTGTCATGACCTAAAGATGGAATATATGTTACACACAGTTGCTTTACTTCGCTGTACAGTAGAAACTAACACGGCACTGTAAAGCAACTACGCTGCTGTTCAGTCGCTCGGCCGTGACTCTGCGACCCCATGGACTGCAGCACGCCCGGTCTCCTTGTCCCTCTTAACACTCAGTTTGCCCAAGTTCATGTAAAGCAACTCCACTCCAATAAAAAAAAAAAATGTTTAAAACGTTCTCACAGCATGGCCAGGTTTGTATGTGAAAAACACACAGCTTGGTTTCTTGTCAGTGGCTACCAGAAACCCCAGCTCACAGAATAAGAATAAGATTCTCCTACGTTGCTGATAAGTGTGTAAATGAACAAAACCACTTTGGAAAACCAAGACACAGAAGAATGTTCAAAGGCCACACTGTTAACAAGAACAAAAGTCTGGTGAGCACCCCAAACCTAGGAGCAAATGAGTGAAAGAATCAGCCGTGACTATTCCCCCAGTGGGATCTGCTATGGCCATCACTATGCAGACACCCGGAGAGCGCGCAATACAGATGACCTCAGCCAAGTGTCATGTGGAAGCAGCAAGCCCCTCACGTTATACAGCATGTGAGAGCCTGTGATACAAAGGAGAAACTAAAATGAAATACTCATGCGTATATATATATATATATATATGAATGTACATAGAGGCCACACAATTGCATAAACAGACAAAGTGCAGGGTGGTGGAATGGGGCTCAAAACAAGGGTTGTCTCCAAGGGGCGGCGCAGGTGCCAGGAGGAGGCACTCCCACGCTGAGGTGCGAGTTAGTATCCGTGCTTAAGTTCAGGCCATGAGTACTCCCTGCATTGTTAAAATATGGAAGCTTTCACAGGTTCGTGAACTCAGAGTCACTGTTAGCCCAATCCTGAGATGCTGAGGACCAATGGCGAGGATGACAACGGTCCTTTCTAGGGGGAAGCGCTAAGGACCGCACATACAGGCACCCTCTGTTGGGGGTGAGGGGGTGCGCATGTGGCTGGAAAGCAGCTTCAAGTGAGCTAAAGAAAATAAAATTCCTTCCACTCCAACTCCCTCTGCCTCACAGCTCCACCGACTCTGTGAATCAATGCAGCCTTTCCACTCCACTGGGCCTGGTGCTTTTAAACACCACCCAGCTCTTGTCCGGTAGATGACAAGACTCGGTTACTTCCAAAATCTTCAGCTGACATTTTTTGGGGTCAAAACACTTTTAAAGGGCTGTGACCTGCCTGCACCACTTTCCCTTCTGAAAGAACTCTCCTAGTTGAGTCTCTGGCTCTCTCCTTTTGAAGGATTTCACCCAGCCTGGACATTGGGTTAAAAAGAAAACTGGCTTTCAGCAGGAAAGAGGTGGAGGGGGGCTAGGGAAGCTTGTTGACACGGCTCTCTCAGCCCGCTGTAGGTAAGAGTTTTTCCTCCCACACAACACAAGGAACAGAGAAGTCATTTAAGCTTTTATAAATACCGGCAGGCTTAAAAAGCAAGTCGCCAGCCTTAAAAACATGTCTCTGTTTCCTTTGGCTAATCTGCAAACCCAGTCATATTTTCAGATAAGAAGGTAAACAGTGGGTGGAGGAGATTAAGGAGGCCTATCCCAGGCCAGTATCTTTATGGAGAAGAAATGTTACTAGAGTCTTTCCCTTTCAGGGAAAATGATGGTAGTCAAGCCCATAAAAGCCCCCAAACCCAGAAGGGTTAGTGGAAGTAAAAATCAGGACATTGGTGAATAAGGTGGCAGATCTCAGTCTCGGGGCTTGAAGGCAGAAAACACGGTGAGAGAAGAGACTGGTTCATAGTCTACACAGTTCTAAAATGAAATGAGCTGCCTGGAAAGGCAGCAAATTCCCATCTCTTAAAAAAAAAAATATATATATATATGTATGTATGTATGTACACACACACACAGACACACACACTCTCTCTCTCTCTCTCTGTGCTAAGACCCTCTCAGCAAAGATACTGAGGAATGTTCTGGTGGAACCAGATCAGAAGCTGGAAGTTGGGAAGGAAGAGAGAATGAAATAAAAACTTTCTGAAACTGAAGACAGAAGTTTTCAGGACTGGAATGCAGGCTCACAGCTTCTTAATATTCTCATAGAAGTATGCAACTCAGGATGGCCATTCTCTTGCTCTCTGAACATCGCCTGCTGGACCAGTGCCTGCTTCACGTATACCTGACTGCCATTCCTACATCTTGCCCCAGGCTAGTGACTGGTCTAAGATTAGCCACCATGATGGCTTAACAAAGGGATGCTGGGGTATGCTCCTCTGCTCGTTTCCTTGGTAACCTATGAGCCAACCTGATATCAATTCCCCTTATAACTGGTAACCTTCCCCTCCCTAACGCCAGAGCAAAGACTGGTACCACATCCTGCCTGCTCTCTGCCACACAGTAGCGTCGCTATGGGACCTTGCTTCAGACATGTAAGCTCTCCCATCCATTAAACCATGGATGCCTCTCTTGCTGACTCCGGGCTCTTTCTTTGTTCCTGAAGTTGGTCAGGTACAGGGTCTGTAGGCCTGTGGGGTGCAGCTCAAGAGAGCCTAAAAAAGTTAAGGCACCAATAGACGAGATAATCTTTGCTCTCCCAACCAAACCCAGGTCCTGGAATCCTTGATGTCTCTGAATTCAGGCTGAAGAAAACAGATATTTTCTAAGACTTAAACATGTACCGAGGGCAGGCTCTGTGAAGCCCAGGATTTCTGCGTTTCCTTCACAGCTGTACCACCACCTCTCCATCAGCCACTGACACGGACCAGGTACTTGAGGAACATCTGGTGATGCGTGTAGGTGAAGGAACCCCAGCCAAAGCCTCTATTTCTTCTCCATCACTGGCCCATGGACAACCATGTCTACTCTGGCTGGCTGTGGAGGAGGCAGGGCTCCAGCCAACGCTCTTCTTGGGGCCTCAACTACACTGATTCAAAGAGTCTCCTCCAAACATCTAGGGAGGACCATACATCAAACCTACTGTCACCTCCTCATTATTTAATATGATGGGGCAACCCTGAAATGTCTCCACCTCCCTATCTAGGAAGGAAGACATTAACTCTGGTCCCAGACACTAGATTTTTAAAAGGCTTCCACTGCCCTTGACCTCAAACCTTTCCTTGTTGCTGATATTGAAACCTAATTGTGTTGCTGTTGGTCTCTAAGGTAAACAAAGCTGTACAGGGGAAATGTTTGGACCTAGAATTCCTGTTTGTTTCAGGTCTGGACTAAAGGCCGGAACTGTCAGCACTTCCCTTCATTTCCTTTTAAAGGGCTGTGGCCAGCCCAGAGGAGTGGGTAGCCCCAAACTATGCCCAGGGGGCAATTTTCAAAAAAAAAAAAAGGGGTCTCTGGAATACAATCAATTCTTCCTACTTCCTACGTCTGGAATTTCACCTGGAGGACACGCTGAGGATAGTACCTCAACTAAAGACTCAAGATCTAAGAGCCAGGAGAGAAGGGGCGACGCTGGCCAGGTTAGGAGAGTAGAGGGAAGGACAAACAGCAGTGGCTAATCTGAACTGCCCTTATAACGTGCCCCTTGCAGAATAAAGCCTTTTAATTTTAAAAGTGCATCGTTCATTGACCCTTTACAACAACAACCCTGAGAATCAAGTTTTATTCCCCCCAATTTATTGATTGGAAAACTCAGGCCCCCAAAATGTCCACAGTCACCCAGATGAGGTACAACCAAGCTGGGATTTAAACTGAGATAAATCTACCCTCTTAACCACCAGTTTGCACTGTCTCTCTTCAGGCCCAGATTCTGCTCCTCTCTCTCATCACCACAGATATCCTTCCCCATCATATAAGGATGGCTTCTGAGTTAAACTGTGACCCCTCAGGCCTAGAGAGAAGAAGTGAACATAGGATGCAAGAGATTACTATCCAGCGGGGTTGTAGAGGCTGGAGCTAGGAGTGGAACTTGAGGGGAAACCAGTGAGCAGGGCAGGGTCTGAAGGAAGGAACAAGCATGGCCAGGACTGTGCATGACACACAGTAAGCTGAGGGCCGCGAGCCAGCCCTCACGAGGCCCCAAGCAAGACGGACATCACCGGGCTGAGGCGGCCGTCTGGCCCTGGCTCTTCTGGAAGGGGTGAGCCTGGCAGACCTCAGCCTCGCAGTCCATTCCAGGAAGCTGATCCCTGTTGGGTTTGGCAGGGAGCCCCTGTGAGCTCAGCAGGAGAGAACACCGAGTGCCCCTGGTTTTCAGAAGAGAAGGGTCTGCGGCACCCCATCATAGCTGGGCCCTTTGGAGTGGAACTTGAGGGGAAACCAGTGAGCAGGGCAGGGTCTGAAGGAAGGAACAAGCATGGCCAGGACTGTGCATGACACACAGTAAGCTGAGGGCCGCGAGCCAGCCCTCACGAGGCCCCAAGCAAGACGGACATCACCGGGCTGAGGCGGCCGTCTGGCCCTGGCTCTTCTGGAAGGGGTGAGCCTGGCAGACCTCAGCCTCGCAGTCCATTCCAGGAAGCTGATCCCTGTTGGGTTTGGCAGGGAGCCCCTGTGAGCTCAGCAGGAGAGAACACCGAGTGCCCCTGGTTTTCAGAAGAGAAGGGTCTGCGGCACCCCATCATAGCTGGGCCCTTGCACAGGAGGGCTCATCATGTGTCCAGCTACCTTTGTTTCTGGTACATGCAGCTCACATCCAAACTGGAGTCAGGCTCATGCTTAACAGGTGGGGCTTACAGATCTGAGAGTGACCCCTACATCATGCTGTTTTAAATGTGGTCCAGAGGCCAGCAGCGTCAGCATCACCTGGGAACTCTCGGGCTGTCCCCAGACTGGCTGAATCAGAACCTTTAAAGTCTGAGAAGCACTGCCCTACCTGGTACCCCAGCCTGGGGTCAGAATCTCTGCAGCCTCACCTCTCCAATCTGTTTCATGGAGAAACTTCCCAGGTGAATCGGACACATGCCAGAATGTGAACCAGGATGGGGGACCTCTGAAATGTCATAAGGACATCATCATTGTGGCATTCAGACCAGATCTTTCAGATGCCTCCCCTACTCAGAAGCATCGCA
This sequence comes from Madoqua kirkii, assembly GCA_006408675.1. Taxonomy (NCBI): domain Eukaryota; kingdom Metazoa; phylum Chordata; class Mammalia; order Artiodactyla; family Bovidae; genus Madoqua; species Madoqua kirkii. The sequence goes on along the minus strand of SJYC01028034.1, from coordinate 75,342 downwards.
AAAATTTCCTTTGAGATGACAAGGAAGGCGTCACTGGTTGATGTGCAGCCCATCGATTTCTGGAAAAAGACTGGTGACAGCTTAAGAACAAGCAGGTCAGCTACACCAAGTGACACACGGACTGCAGGGCAAGCTCCCAAGCCCAGCACCCACCAAGCACTTTCTCCACATCTGTACTGTTACACAGAGCTAAAATCCCACCACTGGGTTATCCTTCTGCTTCTTTTTAAAATCAGAAGCTTTCCTCAGAAGAAAGAGCACATCGACATTCCGATTCAGCTGCTGATGAGCCTGTTCACAGCCTGCTTCACCCCACGGCAATCTGTCAGCAAGTCTCGTCACTCAACCTCCAGAGCATAAAATCTTGAAAGTTCCACCTCTCTCCACCTCCACTGCTGCATCACAGCTCTGCCAACAACTTCCCAGCTGGTCTCTCTGCTTCCACTTCTGCCTGTCTCTGTTCTCTGCTCCACAAAGCACTCAGAGTGGTCACCGAAGGATGCAAAACCCATCAAATCACACTCCAGCCTGATCTTAAGCCGTGCCTGTATCCACTTTCTGTGGCTGTTGTAACAGATCACCATAAACATGGAGGTTTATGGAAAAACGTTCCTGCCCCACAGTTCTGAAGGCCGGAAGTCCAAACCGGTGTTCCTGGGCTGCAGTCAGCATGGCTCCCTCTGGACGCTCCAGAGGAGAATCTGCTCGCTGCTTCTTGCAGCCTAAGCAGGCTATCAGCACACCCTGGTCTGTGACTCCATCACTCCACCCACTCCCTGATTGACCACACTGCTTCTCTTCTCCTGTGACAACGCTCCCTCTGCCTCCACCTTCTCAGGGAGACGTGGAGTGGCACTCAGGGCCCACCCAGACAATCCAGGGTCATCTTCCCACCTGAAGATCCTCAACTTCACCACATCTGCAGAGTCCATTTCTGTTTGTGAGAGATTCCAGGGCCAGGATGTGGATCTCTTTGGGGGACTCACAATTCAGTCTACCACGCTGTGCTTCCATCACCTCTGTTACAATCTTACACCTTTACTGTGGCTCTTAGCTTCTAGGTGACCTGGCCCCTCCCCACCCCTAAGAGCCCATCTTGCCCCGTACTTCCCCTCTGTCAGCCCACCCCTCTCATCTTTTAGATTTCCAAGTAACTATGTTCCTGCTGCAGAGCCTTGGCTCTTGCAGTTCCTTTTGCTTGGAAAGCTACCCTGTTGGCTTCATTCAATAAATGAAAGGCTGTCTTGTTCCCAGGAACTCAGGAAAAGTAGAAGCAGCAATTTGAGTAGAGACGAGCTTCGTCCACCTCTCAGTACTGTCTAGAGAGTTGTCTGGTTGAAGATGCTCCCATCTAGCCTTTCAGGTGCCAAGTACCCCAAAATGTCCACAGTCCTTGGTTACCTGTAGGGTCTCTCTGGCATGGAGTCACTTTAGGCAACACAGCCAGAAATGGGATAGGAATAATGCTGGTGGAGCCAGTCCAATCTCCTTGTTCGTGGAGAAAATAAGACCACCCCAGATATAAAAAACCTATTTTGATTTCCTTCTTAGGACGTTTCTTCTTTTAGTGGTCACTGAACACGTGCTGTTGATTTGGGTGGCACTTTCACGAAGGCCACGGCTAATGGCAGTATCCTGCCTGGAGACAGGAGGCTTGCCTGTGGTTAACTGACCTTTAATTTTCTCCTGACTCTGTGAACAGGTCTATCATTAAATGGAATTTCTAGTGTGCTATTATGATGAAAATGTAAACAGAAGCTCTTTCTTGCCCCCCAAAAGAAGGCGTCTTGAGTTTTGTTTAGTTAAACAAACCAAGAACAGTCAGTATATTACAGATAGTGAGTTTCTCAAGAGATCAACTCACTTTTTGCCTAGGTCTTTCTCCATTAGCAGTTTCAGTCTGGCATTCTGGGAAACCCCTTTATCCCAGATAAAACAGAACAAATGGTCACCCTAGTGGTAGCTAAAGGCCTATTCCTAATATTTGAGGAACCCAGGGGAAAGGGTGCCAGCAGAGGCTTACATTATATGCCTGCATATACAGAAGTTATAAACCTAGATAACACACTGCTCAATAAAAATATGGTTCATCTTCCTTTAAAACTACCTGGAAGGCTAGGTTTGAATTCCAAACTCCTAGATTCCCCTCTGGCTTCTAGTATGTTTCCTTCTTCCTTTTCCACTTCACACTCTAAGCTGTCTTTACTCACACATATGCAGATTCTCAAACTCGACCACACCCCATAAACAGCCACCTCCCGGTTCCCTCCACCATTCTCCGTGGAGGAGAATGGCCCCAGAGAAGAGACCTGCTCTGCTCTGAAAATGGGATTAAGCTCCTTCGAGCAGGGAATTCTGGGGCCCAAGGAACCTAAACCTGGCCTGGAAGGACCAGGTGACCAGGAAGCCAGGGTGGAGTCCCCAGGACAGGAGCCACTCTTGCCTGTGGGAGTAACCCTTCCACCTTGAAATCAGAAGCCATGGAATGCTTTCCAGCGTCCAAACTCACCATCAGGTCCTCCTGAGTGGAGATCAGAGTCAACCAATCCAGGGAAACACAGTTTGCACAAAACCTTTTAGATGCCCTTAGACTATTCCTACAAAGAACAAGCTAAAATCCTCAGGAGAGGAAACAAAGTTGTAATAATAGTGTAATAAGGGGAAAAAAAGTCTATGAGGCAAAAAGAAAGCACTTTGAGAATGGCTCTCTTGCCTAGATATTGATAAAAGTATCACAGAGAGGCTCAACAAGCTCTTCCTGCAGAATCCGTGCTAATCCAGGTTTCTGCTTTCCTTCCGGGGATCTTCTTTGATGGATGAGGCAGACTTAGTTGAAGTATCAGTAGGTTAAAAGTTGTGACCTCTGGAAATGACTCTGCTGCTCTGGCCGCCTTCTTCCTCCGAGTATGGCGAATGCCAAGCCACCAGTATCACATAAACAACAGCACAGAGGTGACTGGATATGAGGTGATGATAAAAGATCAGGAAGGTAGAAAGCACTGATGAGGTAGTTACGGTACAGTGTCAAGTTAACCGGGTTTACAAAACACCTCTGCCATTTACCCATGGCTAACACTCAGGTGAATTTCTTTGCTTATCTGACCCTTCATTTTGCTTCTTCAGCAGAAGAGGGATCCAGATAGCATCCTCCGAATGCGAATGGTACAAGGGTGAATAGAGACGCAGCGTATAAAGAGTTCAACCAGCGGCTGTAACACGGGAAGTGTTACACTGTACCACCTGTTGGTACTAACAGAGTGCAGATGGTGACAGTCGTAATCCTGCACTAGCAGAGACAGTAGCATCGTATGGCGTTTAGGCAGACTAGTCAGATTCTGATGCTCACCATTTCTGACTCTGGAAAGGAAGGAATTGTCTTTTTTTTAAAGTTTAGCTGATTTATAATGTGTTAGTTTCAGTGGTATAGCAAAGTGATTCAGTTATATATGTGTGTATATATACATATAAATGTGTGTGTGTATATATATATTTGTTTAGTTTCTAATTTGTGTCTGACACTTGTGACCCCATGGACTATAGGCTCCTCTGTCCATGGGATTTCCCAAGCAAGAATACTGGAGTGGGTGGCCATTTGCACATATATATTCTTTTTCAGATTCTTCTCCATTATAGGCTATTACAAGATATTACATGTAGTTCACTATGCTAAACCAAAGGTCTTTATCTCTTTTATATACAATAGTGTGTATCTGTTAATCCCCAACTCCTAATTTATTCCTCTTTAATGGTGAAGCAGTCTCTAATGATGTGGCCTCCTGGGTAGCTCAGTGGTAAAGAATCTGTCTGCCAATGCAGGAGACACGGGTTTGATTCCTGGGCTAGGAAGATCCCCTGCGGAAGGATATGGCAATCCACTCCAGTATTCTTGCCTGGAAAATCCCACAGTCAGAGGAGCCTGGCAGGCTCCAGTCCATGGGGTCGCAAAGAGTTGGATATGACTGAGCACACACAGTCTTTAAGGATAGTAAGACATCAGGTAGAAGAATCCCTTTGGGGAAGGGATGATGGATGAATGAAGCCTGTGGTAACTGCAGATACCAAGCCAAATGAACAGAGAGATATGAGGAAACAGGACCCACTCACATCTCCATCGAGAACATGTGCCCATTAGCAGAGGATCAACTCACACCACGTGGGGGACAGGAAAAGAAGCTGCTGAGCATGCTCACCATTATGTCCACAGCTGTAGAGACCACAGTGATTCAGTCACGTCTCAAGTGATAGAAGGCTGACTCTCTCTGGCAAGCCTGAATCACACACTACAGCTATCTCCATCTCTGGCCAAACTTAGATACTAGTCAGTGTGTATGTGAATCATGTCTAAATTAAGCACGAAGACTTCCAAATTAGTTCAAAGTCATCTAACATCTGGACAGGAGATACATATTACTGAATGGGAGGAGGGGACATAGGAGTGGGGAAAAAATAGAAAGAAGGCTGTGTTCTCTAAGAAAACTGTCTTCTTTTGAAATACAGGATTTATTTCTGCAGAAATGACTGACTCACTTTCTTTTTCTGATCATCAAAAAAGCAAGCGAGTGTGTGTAATAGAGTGTTTTACAACCAAATAAAGATGTCATGTGGGCAGTAGGTTCTTAATTCAGTTTGTATTATTCTAGCTACGTTTAAAATGCATGCATGAGCATAAGATTGATTTATTTCTGGGCTGGATTGCCTAAGGTCTTTCTGCTGTTACAAATAGCTTCCAGTAAAGACTTCCCAGGTTCTCTGAGATGCAGGAACACAGCTCACCCCAAGATGTTCTCTGACTTGGTCACCCCAGGTCCTTGCTCTTATTCCCATGGGCTGCCAGCCTCACTGCAGAACACTTGGCTCTTTGGGAGCAAGCTAGGAAGGGTCCTCTTTGCCTTGGGTTCTCTCCCTTTGTTACAGGACTCCCAATTACTGGGCACGGGTAAGGAAAAAGCATCTGTGGTTAGCACCACGTGCTCTGGAAGCAGAGAGAACAAGGTTCAATCCTGGCTCTGCCACCTCACTGTCTGCAACTACAGACAAGTTGCTAACGCTCTTTGAGCCTCGGCTTCTTCATCTGTGAAATGGGGATACTTAAGAGTCCCTAACCCATAGTTATTGCAAGGATTAACTACGATGATCTTTGTTCATCTTAGTTCAGGGCCTGACCACATATAAAAAGCTTCACAATTGTGAGCTCTAATTCCTTCTAGTGGAGGGCTGTTTGGAGTTATTTATTTAGATACCCTGGAAGTTAAGTCACGGGAATCTGGTGTTTTAGATGACAGAGAACTGTAATATCCAGCAAACTGACCACCCTTTCCCTCAGGGCCCTTGCTTTTCCTATTGCAGTGCTCCTCATTCATCACCTTGGGCTGTAATTTCTTGTTTAACGTCTGCCTTTCCCAGCAGAAGTTCCTGTAAATTTTGTTTTAATCACTGTAGGATGCCCCACTCCCACAGAGCTCTTGATACAGAGTTGCGCAATGGCTGTTTGTTGAATGACTGAAAGACTGAAAAAATCGACGGACCAATGGAATGAGACTAAATGACCAACTGAATCATAGACCAAATGACTGAATGATCCATTGATTGAATGAATTAATAGACAAATGACTGAAATTCATCATCTACATTCAACTGGATGATCTGAAAATACTTCTCAGCATGACAAAAGACAAGACTACTAAATACAGGATTTTAACTTGGAAAATCAGAGTCTTTGGGGACAGTACAGAAAAGCTGGTTTTGAGTATTTTAAGGAGTTCAGTTCTATCCCATCCATCAGTGATGGGACAGGTGATAATATCCTATTGGAAAACATTACTCACGTATCCCTCACACTGCACCTCCCTCCCACCCTCCATCATAACCCAGGACCCGCTTGACAGCTTCTGGCTGTGGCATGTCTATCCGTGTCAGATGACATCATGGCCAAACCATGTGTCTTGGGCTGTGAAAACAACTGGGAAAATCAACAGAAAACCCCAGATCTCTCACTCTCTAATTTCTGACAAGGAAGACTCTTCCTTGAAAACACCCCCATCCCTTTTTTTCCTGAGTGAACTCATCCCATCTTTCCAGAAAGGCCAGTAGGGGCAAGGCCTCGCTAGACTCCCTCAGGGGGATTTAGTGTCTTCATACCCTGTTCATCAGCCACAGGACAGGCTCATCTTTCAGAAGCTCTGGAATTCTGCCCACGGACGTCTGGACATCGTGTTGCACTCTCACGGAGCCTCTTAGGACATACTCAGCCAAAGAAGATGCAAACTGTTCTTAAAGGATAACCTGCCTCAAACTAAGGTACTTAACATGACCATCAGACGGTTTTTGACGATCTTATCCTCCTAAGAATCTGTGAGTATAAAGAAAATAACAGAAACACTTACTTTAGGTCACTTTCCTGTTGTAAGGGAGGAAAGGACACCCACATCCAGACTGGGCAAAATCTTAAGGGTCCCTGGGAAGACTTTCTAAGAGAACGAAACATGATGACTACCTACCTGAAGCTGAACAAACAATAACTGCCTAATAATTAAATAACAATGACGCAGCCACCAGGTATCAAACACCTTCTCCATTCCACGCTCTAGACTGCACACTTTCTAGACAGCAGAGCATTTAACCCCATGGCGGCACTATGGCGCTGGTATTACTGTTTCCGCTTTACAGACAGGTAAACTGAGGCTTCCAGTAGGTGTCAAGCATGTATCTGAACCAGACCTAATTTCAAAGCTGGTGCTCCTACTCCTGCAGAGGCTGAACCACAGCCCACTGAGATAGGAGGGAAAGGTGACTGCCAGCAAAGCAGAATGCAAGAGTGGAGTGTAACTTAAGAAGGATAAAGTGGTGCCTAAAATCTAAAGGGGAGAAGGCGGAGAAGACCTCGTGAACACGTGACCAGTCTGCTAGCTGATCTATTGCCAACACGTGGGTAAAGGAGAGCCTTCCAAAGGGATTCCAAAGGCTGGAAAGAATGGATGAGTGACAGCCCAGAAGGCAGATGTCAGCCCAAGATAGCAAGACACCTTGTAACAATGAGTGTTGTCCAAAACTGCTGGGTCTGGTCAGAGAATGGGCTCTCAGACACAGGAAGAGTCCTCGCAGATGGCAGCAAACATCCTGTTGGGTGCCAAAGAGGAGGGCATGGGAGATAGCTCAGAGGTCCTGTCTAGCTCCCTCTGTTAGCTTTGGGGAGATGCTTAGTAACCATCTGACAAAGCTACCCTTGCAATTATCTGCCACAGGCATGCAAGTACTGGTCCACTGTGACACTTTCATCTTCCTCAGGATATAGGAAGCAATGATGGGAACTGTTATTCTGAATCTACTTGTGATAAACAAAGAACAGGTGGACATTAGAAGGGACAAAATTCTTGGGAAGAGGAAGGAAACTGGGAGTATAACTGTATTGCTTGCAATGGATTGGCTACATTCCTTTATTAAAGGGGGGTATCACCCTCTCAAAGTAGGGTCATCATCATCTCACAGCTAGACCAATCTAAGAGTTAATTTGCCAATGGCTGCACAACTCATAATTGGTTCATACTCAGATATGCCTTATTTCAAAACCATCTCTCTTTTCTCCAAAGTTTTTCATACTGTGCATGGGAATAACTAAAACCTTTATTAATATGGTTTCCAATAACAATGTGAAAATTGGAATTATCAATTCAATATGTACTCAAAACACATACTGAACTCAGGGAAGGGGGGATTGGGCAGAGCTCTGAAAGCATAGTTCTCAGGACAGGTAGGTTGGGACGAACAGAAAAGGAAAGATAAAGCCCCTGTGTAGAGTAAGACATGGGGAGTAGGTCAGAATGGGCTGCTCAGACAGGCCAATTTAATCACTGAAGAAAGACAAGAAACAGGAAATGGATCAAACCAGACATCACCTCCTTCACATTTCAGTCTCATTTTGGCCTTGAGACCAAGCTATACAACTGGTTCCAAATTGCCCATAACACAGGTTCACAGACGGGACCATAGACATTTCAAATCTGCATGAAGCCTGCATATGTCAACTTTGCTCCTAAAAGTAACATATAAAAGAACAATTATCTTTTTATTTTTAAGAGTATGATTTCAACATGCCAAGAGAAGATATTGACAGGAAATGGGTTCACAAGGCTTTGGAAAATTAAAATGCCAATATGGCTAACTGAATGGAAAACATGATGATGGGAAAAGATGTTAATGACAGCTTTAACTCTACTGATTTTTATCTCCTCTCTGCTCCTTAAGTTCTCCTGGGAAACTTGGGTGCTACAAGGCACCCACCCAACCTCTTGTTCATTAGAGACTTCCTGATGGGCTGAACAGGGCTGAATCTCCTCATTATCCTTAGTGTGTAAAAGTTATTCTAAAATAGATTTTCGGGACTTCCCTGGTGGTCCAGTGGCTAAAACTCTGCACTCCAAATGCAGGGGGCCTAGGTTCGATTCCTGGCCAGGGAACTAGATGCTGCATGACACAACAAAGAGCAAAGACTCCATGTGGAATCGCAACAAGGACCCAACGCAGTCAAATAAATATATTTTTAAATGGCTAAGTCACTCTGCTGTACACCTGAAACTATCACAGCATTTTTAATCAGCTGTCAGTCCAGTTCAGTCGCTCAGTCATGTCTGACTCTTTGCAACCCCATGAACCACAGCACACCAGGCCTCCCTATTCATCACCAACTGCCAGAGTTTACCCAAACCCATGTCCATTGAGTCGGTGATGCCATCCAACCATCTCATCCTCTGTCATCCCCTTATCCTCCTGTCCTCAATCCTTCCCAGCATCAGGGTCTTCTCAAATGAGTGAGCTCTTCATATCAGGTGGCCAAAGTACTGGAGTTTCAGCTTCAACATCAGTCCTTCCAAAGAACACCCAGAACTGATTTTCTTTAGGATGGACTGGTTGGATCTCCTTGCAGTCCAAGGGACTCTCAAGAGTCTTCTCCAACACCACAGTTCAAAAGCATCAATTCTTCAGCACTCAGCTTTCTTGACATTCCAACTCTCACATCCATACATGACTACTGGAAAACCCATAGCCTTGATTAGATGGACCTTTACTGACAAAGTAATGTCTCTGCTTTTTAATATGCTATCTAGGTTGGTCATAACTTTTCTTCCAAGGAGTAAGTGTCTTTTAATTTCACGGCCTCAATCACCATCTGTAGTGATTTTGGAGCCCAGAAAAATAAAGTCTGACACTGTTTCCACTGTTTCTCCATCTATTTTCCATGAAGTGATGGGACCAGATGCCATGATCTTCGTTTTCTGAATGTTGAGCTTTAAGCCAGCTTTTTCACTCTCCTCTTCCACTTTCATCAAGAAGCTCTTTAGATCTTCACTTTATGCCTTAAGGGTGGTGTCATCTGCATATCTGAGGTCATTGATATTTCTCCTAGCAATCTTGATTCCAGCTTGTGCTTCTTCCAACGCAGCGTTTCTCATGATGTACTCTGCATACAAGTTAAATATGCAGGGTGACAATATACAGCCTTGATGTACTCCTTTTCCTATTTGGAATGAGTCTGTTGTTCCATGTCCAGTTCTAACTGTTGCTTCCTGACCTGCATACAGGTTTCTCAAGAGGCAGGTTAGGTGGTCTGGTATTCCCATCTGCTTCAGAATTTTCCACAGTTTATTGTGATCCACATAGTCAGCTGCACTCCAATATAAAATAAAAAGTTTTCAAAAAATTTTAAAATAGAGTTTGTTCTAAACAGTTGTCATAATTAGATCATGAGGGTTACTTACAATTAGACAACCAACAGTGTTAAGTGTGTGTTGGGGGTCAGGGGGCTGAAATGCTTTTTACATCTATGCTAGGGATCCAGATGCTACACTGCAGAGTAACTAAACATGATGAAATTTAGCTTGACACATGGGGACAGTCCAGGAAATGGTTGCTGGTTGTTGTTTTGTAGTTTCTATTCCTACCATCTTTGGAGTTTGACATACCTGCATCCAATTTAAGACTCTGCAACCAGCTACATGAACTTGAGGAAATTATATAACATCCCTGGGACTCAGTTTGCACTTTGGTCAAAGGGTGACAAGCCCACCACCTCAGGAAAGTGTTGTGAGGATGCTGTGGAATGGCTCAGAGATAGAGTCTGGCAGAGTCTTGTAGATGGGAGCTCATAAAGGGCACTTGGGTTCCATTATCCTGAGCATCTCCCTTGAAGCTGAGCAGCTCCTCCTTGGGTGGGCCATGGAAACCCTCCAGTGCACCCCCTCCAAGTACACCCCTCACCCAAAGGTCAAAATCATTCTCAGGCTAGGAACTCAGAACTGCAGGTTTCCTCTTCATCGCATTCAACAGCCTTTCTCTGGAGTGAGTCATAGCAACACCTCCCTCCCAGTGGGCTAGGCGGAATACAAGTATTTTGCTACCACGTGGTTGCAAATTCCATCCAGGTCAGCGAATTACAGGGATTTCATCTTAGGAAGAGGGCCCAGATCCGCAAACTGCTCTGGGTTCCCCCAGCGTCTCCCGAAAAGAACCTAATTTCCCAAAACTCAAGGCTAGAGTCACGTGAGCCGGGCGGGCAGGGGAACAAGGCCCCTTTGGAAAGGCGGTGCAGGCCGCAGCCCCGCATCCACGACCCACGGCCGCTGTCTTCACACACCAGGTGCCAGAGGCTCAGAGGGTCGAAGAGTCACTGTCGCCGCCCAAAGGAGCCCTGCACGCTCAGCCTTCTCCTCAAGACTCAAGAGCGGCCGGCAGACGTTCCGGGAGAGGATCGCCAGCTTCCTGTCCTGCTTTCCCAGCTCGTCTCTCTGGGTTTCCCATCCTAATGAACTGCCAAGCCTCGGCGCCTTGTAACCCACTCACACGCCAAGAGCCAAAATCAGGACGCGAGAAACCGCTGGGCGTCGCGCACCTCCACAGCCAGGGGAGGAGTCCTCTCTAAAGCCCACTTTCGCTCCCGGACTCGTCAGGGTCCTGACTGGAAACCCTCGAAGGAGTAACTGAAGAGAGTGTAACGAAAGGGCAGCCAATGAATGAGGAAACAGCGGCGGCCCTGAACCCACTCGGGAGGGGAGGAGGACTCACCCCCGGGCGAGCGACCGCGGGATGCCGGGCCCCCGCCGGCCTAAAGGTGGCCAACAGGAGCTGCGGTGACAGGTGGAGGAAGACGACCATCCAACACCGGGCCAACCGGGAGGTAGCCGGGAGATAAAGACACCCACCTCAGGTCTCAGCCACTGCCTCCCAGGCCCAGAGCTGGAGGGGGTCACCGGGAACATCCAGAACCATCTCTGACGGCCGGGAGTCCTGTCCCTCCGCCGTCGTCCAGGCTGAGCCCTCTTTCCAAAGCCGGCATCTCCTGTGGGACCCCACTTGGGTGTGGATCCCAACTAGCTCTGAAGCTTGAGCAGCTCACGTTACACAGCAGAGCTTCACTTTCTCATCTGCAGATAGGATTAACAACATCTGCTACCTGGGGGCGGTCTTAAGGCTTATCCACGTGAAATGCAGAGAGCAAATCCCGCACACCTGTTCTCATCTTTCCCCGCTATTCGGACATATGCGTGCATGCGCGTGAGAAGAAGCGCACGTGCCTGCAGAGAAAGGCACGTGTACTCAGAGAAAGCCACGTGCGCACCTGGAAATGCACGCACGCGTCCAGAAACGCACGTGCGCGAACACACACACATACACGCACACACCGAGGATAGCAGTAAATAGAACACCTACAGAAATTAAATGTGGATATGGTTCAGTCCTCCAGGACAGTAACTAGACACTTGTCCATGGTAAAGGCTGCTTCCTAAAGGACTCACCCAACTCCTGTAACTTAATGCTTCAAGAAGCGCTAAGAACTTAGGGGGAGCAGAAGTATTTCTTTTTGAAAAGGGATACCAAACGTCCTCACCCCAAGAAATGGCAGAGAAGTAAATCTTTTAAACAGATCCAAGAATGAGAATGACAGAATGTAGTTTGTCAATACACTGCATGATAAATTACCACAAGCTTAGCAACTTAGAACAATACTCATTTATCATCCTGCCTCGTGGTTGTTGGCAGAGATTCACTTCCTTACAGATATCGAACTCGTGGCAGCTCACTTCTTGAAGGCTAGCAGGTCAGAGGTAGAGATTTCCTGACTGCCGGCTCCACCTGTGAAAGGCTCACCTGATTAGGTCAGGCCCACCCAGGAGACTCTCCCTATTAGAGACCTTAATTACACCTGTAAAATCGCTTCACTTTGGTCACAAGACTCAGCAAAATCACAGAAGCAGAATCCCACAATCTTTGCCACATTCTGTTGGTTAGAAGGAAGTTACAAGTACCACCCACATTCACAGGGAAGGGACTATACACAGGCCTGGGTAACCTGCAGTAACTTAGAATTCTGCCCAGTACAGACATATATAAATGAATGTAAGGATATGCTTTGTAAGGTAAGAGGAATAAAGATGGTTAATCTCATTTTTTCAGGGACTCAGAGACTTTTAAATATATTACCCAAATCATAAGCTCGCCTCTGTGATGAAGCTGAAACACATATGGAGATCTTCTGCATCTAAAATCATGTTCTCTCTCCTCTTTTCAAACTGGCAAAGAAGGGAAGGTGCTGTTGCACCATCAAGTGGGACACGTGGCTGATGTTCAGAGCTTATTGATCACTTGATCCCAGTAAATGATAAATGAGTTGCAAGTGGCCTTGTGCACGATAGCAGCCACATGGCTTTTAGCAGAGCTAGAATCAAATGCAAGGCCCTGGACTCCTGACTCAGTGCTCCTTCACAATGGACAGATCTCATTGTGTCTTTCCCTGTCCCTGTCAAAGATAGGCTCGAAGATAAGAGAATAGCTGGGTCCAGGAATCATGTTTTGTTTTCATCCAGATGATTTGGCCTCACAGGCAAAGCCTTTCTTGATCTAGGAGTCCATCCAAAAATCTGGAGAAAATTAGATAGTTATTCTAAAATTAAAGTTACTGTAAGAATGGCAGGAAAGAAATTAAAAAAATTCAAGTTGTGAACAATTCACATATATATTGTACAAATGATGGGCCAAGCTGATACAAAGTAAAAGGTATTATGTGGTTCATGGTATATTTATATCAATTAATACATATTAAAATATACTGTGTGGTTCAGGGATTATTGATATCTACCTACTCTTAAGTGTTGGTTGTTTTTAATGAAAACAGTATGCTGAGAACAATCATAACCAAATAGAATCCGTCACTCATGTTTGTGTATTAAAACAACTAAGCCACGCTTGCAACACAGTAAAAACATCATCTTCCTGAGCCATGATGATTGCGGATTTTCTAAACTGTCATGAAACTAAGAGATCTGTGTTCAGGGTTTTGCTTGGCCTCATTTCTAGCTCTGTGATTTTGAGGGAAGCGCTCTCCCCTCCCAGCTCACTGCTTGAAACACACGTAGGATACCAGACACTCGGCTGTGGGTCCCCCCGCCCCTCAGCCTTACTCTCTCATAAGGAGAGGTTGTTAGTTACCAACTGAGTTTCTCTTAGAACCTCCTGGGTGTCCTTCTTGTGAGTTAATTAGTAAATCAGGTACTTGCACGCCCCTGCTTAAAGCTCTGTGTAACACCCTGTCACATATGGTAGCCATAGTCCACACAGAGCTATTTTTTTTCTTTTTAACACTTTTATTTTTTTTAATTTATTTATTTTAATTGGAAGCTAATTACTTTACAATATTGTAGTGGTTTTTGCCATACATTGACATGAATCAGCCATGGGTGTACGTGTGTTCCCCATCTTGAATCCCCCTCCCCTCACAGAGTTATTAACCATCTGCAGTGTGACTGACCTCAGCTGAGATGTCCTCTAAGTATAAAACACACACAAGGCTTCAAAGATGTAACATTAAAAAAAGAATGGAAAACATCTCAATAATATTTTATAGGGGCTTCCCTGATAGCTCAGTTGGTGAAGAATCCACCTGCAATGCAGGAGATTTGATTCCTGAGTCAGGAAGATCCTCTGTAGAAGGGATAGGCTACCCACTCCAGTATTATTGGGCTTCCCTTGTAGCTCAGCTGGTAAAGAATCCACCTGCAATGTGGGTAGACCTGGGTTAGATCCCTGGGTTGGGAAGATCCCCGGGAGAAGGGAATGTTTTATAGCATGCACAGATGGATATGATACCATTTCAGATATACTGGGTTAAATAAAATATGAACAGATTAGCTTTCTATAAATGTTTTTAACATGACTATTAGAAACTTTTAAATAATGTATGTGGCTCACTGATCTACAGTTTCTCACTGTCCTCAGAAAAGAATTTAAACTGCTTAGCAGTATCCAAAGTGATTTGGTCCCCCAGGTTTCCTCACAAACTCTCCTTGTCCCTCATTATTCTCCAATCACAGTGGCCCTGTGATCACTTAGACACATCAAGCCCATGCCCACCTTAGGGTCTTTTCATGCATGACATCATCCTTCTGGAATGCTCTTTTCACGGTGCTCGACTCACTGCCATGCTGACTCAAGCTCCCTCTTCATATTTCATCTCACACATCACCTCAGCCAGGCCTTTCTGGACCACCTGATCTCAAGGGGTCACGCAGTCAGTGACTCACTCCTCGTTTCCTGCAAGGCCCTCACTGCCGCTCTTAGCTACCTCATATGATGATCTGTTCCCCTGCTCCATGTCAGCCTCCCCCCAGGGGAACAGCAGCTGTGTGAGGGCAGGACACTTTCTGGCCTTACTCAGTCAGTGTCGGATCTTTAGCTCCAACAGTTATAGTTCCACCAGTTATAGTTCTCAGCTCAGTGTTTGTTGAACATATGAATGAATAGGGAAAAGAGCATGAAACTCAGAGTCAAGAATTCCACTTAGAACAAACCCAGTGATGTGGAGGATGACACCACCATCCTGCTGCGATTGCTGACTCCTATCCTGTAATCAATCCTCTACAGTCACTATAGGAGGCAGTGTAATAACTAAAAGGACACAGTCTGGAGCTAAAAGACCTGAGTTTGAATTTCAACTCTGCCACTTGCTGGAGTGTGACCCTGCATGAAGCTCTTGACTGTCCCAAATCTCTATTTTCTCCCAGAGGTATAATTAGAATTATTAGGAAATAATTAGAATTATATCATGGTTGTCTTGAAGATCAAGTAAGATAACAGCTTTGTCAGTCAAAGAGTCCCAGTGATATTTATCAGGCCAAAACACTTTTGAAAGAGAAGGATTCTTTTATGTACGTAGGTGTCCTAAGCACCTAGAACAAGGATTGGTTTAAGGCAGATGCCCCAAAACTACTTGATGGGTCAATAAAGTTTCTAAAAAACCCCAGCATCACAGAGCAATGAACCTTGGGGAAATCAGATCTTTCCACTGTTCCAACCTGGAAAAGATACCCTATTTTCAGATACCCCATTTTCCTCCAAACAGAAGCAAAAGGATCCTCGCCATGGAGTGAGGCTTAAGATGTAATGGGTCCTATTTCCTCCATCTTTCAGAAGAATCCAAATTATAATCCAAATTATTTGTCCAGGTGTCCAGACAAAACTGACCATAGATCCCCTGAAACCTTTGTCTCGAGAGTAGCATTTAAAAAGTCAGAGTCAGCATCTTCAGCTGGGGACAGAACAAGTTCCAGAGGAGCAGGGAGCAGCTTTCTGCCCATGACAGGTTCTTTACTAGGAAAAAGGAAAAACAGACAAGGCCAGAGGGCATCACAGATAAAGAATCCACCTGTCAATGCAGGAGACTTAAGAGATACAAGTTTGATTCCTGTTTGAATTCCCCTCCCCTCACAAAGTTATTAACCATCTGCAGTGTGACTGACCTCAGCTGAGATGTCCTCTAAGTATAAAACACACACAAGGCTTCAAAGATGTAACATTAAAAAAAGAATGGAAAACATCTCAATAATATTTTATAGGGGCTTCCCTGATAGCTCAGTTGGTGAAGAATCCACCTGCAATGCAGGAGATTTGATTCCTGAGTCAGGAAGATCCTCTGTAGAAGGGATAGGCTACCCACTCCAGTATTATTGGGCTTCCCTTGTAGCTCAGCTGGTAAAGAATCCACCTGCAATGTGGGTAGACCTGGGTTAGATCCCTGGGTTGGGAAGATCCCCGGGAGAAGGGAATGTTTTATAGCATGCACAGATGGATATGATACCATTTCAGATATACTGGGTTAAATAAAATATGAACAGATTAGCTTTCTATAAATGTTTTTAACATGACTATTAGAAACTTTTAAATAATGTATGTGGCTCACTGATCTACAGTTTCTCACTGTCCTCAGAAAAGAATTTAAACTGCTTAGCAGTATCCAAAGTGATTTGGTCCCCCAGGTTTCCTCACAAACTCTCCTTGTCCCTCATTATTCTCCAATCACAGTGGCCCTGTGATCTCTTAGACACATCAAGCCCATGCCCACCTTAGGGTCTTTTCATGCATGACATCATCCTTCTGGAATGCTCTTTTCATGGTGCTCGACTCACTGCCATGCTGACTCAAGCTCCCTCTTCATATTTCATCTCACACATCACCTCAGCCAGGCCTTTCTGGACCACCTGATCTCAAGGGGTCACGCAGTCAGTGACTCACTCCTCGTTTCCTGCAAGGCCCTCACTGCCGCTCTTAGCTACCTCATATGATGATCTGTTCCCCTGCTCCATGTCAGCCTCCCCCCAGGGGAACAGCAGCTGTGTGAGGGCAGGACACTTTCTGGCCTTACTCAGTCAGTGCGGATCTTTAGCTCCAACAGTTATAGTTCCACCAGTTATAGTTCTCAGCTCAGTGTTTGTTGAACATATGAATGAATAGGGAAAAGAGCATGAAACTCAGAGTCAAGAATTCCACTTAGAACAAACCCAGTGATGTGGAGGATGACACCACCATCCTGCTGCGATTGCTGACTCCTATCCTGTAATCAATCCTCTACAGTCACTATAGGAGGCAGTGTAATAACTAAAAGGACACAGTCTGGAGCTAAAAGACCTGAGTTTGAATTTCAACTCTGCCACTTGCTGGAGTGTGACCCTGCATGAAGCTCTTGACTGTCCCAAATCTCTATTTTCTCCCAGAGGTATAATTAGAATTATTAGGAAATAATTAGAATTATATCATGGTTGTCTTGAAGATCAAGTAAGATAACAGCTTTGTCAGTCAAAGAGTCCCAGTGATATTTATCAGGCCAAAACACTTTTGAAAGAGAAGGATTCTTTTATGTACGTAGGTGTCCTAAGCACCTAGAACAAGGATTGGTTTAAGGCAGATGCCCCAAAACTACTTGATGGGTCAATAAAGTTTCTAAAAAACCCCAGCATCACAGAGCAATGAACCTTGGGGAAATCAGATCTTTCCACTGTTCCAACCTGGAAAAGATACCCTATTTTCAGATACCCCATTTTCCTCCAAACAGAAGCAAAAGGATCCTCGCCATGGAGTGAGGCTTAAGATGTAATGGGTCCTATTTCCTCCATCTTTCAGAAGAATCCAAATTATAATCCAAATTATTTGTCCAGGTGTCCAGACAAAACTGACCATAGATCCCCTGAAACCTTTGTCTCGAGAGTAGCATTTAAAAAGTCAGAGTCAGCATCTTCAGCTGGGGACAGAACAAGTTCCAGAGGAGCAGGGAGCAGCTTTCTGCCCATGACAGGTTCTTTACTAGGAAAAAGGAAAAACAGACAAGGCCAGAGGGCATCACAGATAAAGAATCCACCTGTCAATGCAGGAGACTTAAGAGATACAAGTTTGATTCCTGGTCGGGAAGATCCCCCGATGGAAAGCATGGCAATCCACTCCAGTATTCTTGCCTGGAGAATCTCATGGACAAAGGAACCTGGTGGGCTTTGGTCTATAGGGTTGCAAAGAATTGGACATGACTGCAAAGCAACTTAGCAGGCACAAAAGACAAGGCCATCCAAGCAGTAGCTTTTGATTCTTACATTCTCAGAAACAGCCACAATATCTGCCTTCTTGATTGAAACTAGGGCCAAGGATAAAAATAAGGAGAGGGGAAGAGGGTCTTATTTGGAGCTAATCATTGTTAAAGCTCATAAAAGTCGAGTTATTCCATGCAATGATAATTTTTCAAGATGGGGCAAGGAGTGAGGCTGGGAAGCGAGCGGGAAATGACTTCACTGGGCAGGCTTCTGCCTAGTTTGCAAAGGATAAAGCTTGCCTTTGTTGTTCTCCTGGCTTCTGTTCCCCGTAGCTCTGAAGTCTAAAGGCTTCTGGCAGAACATCCCAGTTTCAACACCATTGTTCCTAGGATTTGCTACTGAAAGGGCTATTCACATGGAAACCTCTCCCAGGCCAGGCTTCCGTTGGCTACCTTTTACTTACACCCTGGCTTAATCATGCAGCCCACCTAGGAAGTTTGGACAAACCAGACCAGGGATGGCATTTGGCCATCTCTCCTAGTCCCACCTTGCCAACTCACTGCTGATTAAAAGCCAGAAGCCAACCTCCATTCATTCCACCGACATGCTCTGAGCATTGCTCGTGTGCTAGGTATCGGAGCTACAGGTAGGGGCAAGTGAGACAAACATTGGCGATAGCAGAAATCCATGAAAGAAGAAAAAGATCATTCTTCATGTTGCAAAAGAGGAGTCATAAGTAGAAAGCCCTTTCCAGAATGTGAAAAAGGAGCCACAATTAGGGATCATGGGATCCCAAAATCAGATTTGGGATCACTAAAGATGATGATGTGTTAAGATCCAATTAGATGGCTTCCCTGTTGGCTCAGCGGTAAAGAATTCGCCTGCCAATGCAGAAGATACAGTTCCATCCCTGATTCCGGAAGATCTCACATGCCAATGAGCAACTAAGCCCGTGAGCCACAACTGTTGATAGAGCCTGTGCTCTGGAGTCTGGGAGCTGCAGCTGCAGAACTCCAAGTGCCCTAGAGTCCATGCTCCCCAGCAAGAGAAGCCACCACAGGGAATAGCCCCTGCTCACCACAGCTAGAGAAAAACCCACGCAGCCAGGAAGACCCAGCACAGCCAAAAGAGAAACACAGAAAAGAACCAATGGAAGGTGTCTTTAAGGAAAGCACCTCCAAGAAGAGAAGAAGCCCTACACAGGGACCTGCAGCCCCCCATTCCCTTCACATCAGGCCATGCGGTGCATCTGAAGCCACTCTGCACCTGCAGCCCCCCATTCCCTTCACATCAGGCCATGCCATGCATCTGAAGCCACTCTGCACCTGTAGCCCCCCATTCCCTTCACATCAGGCCATGCCATGCATCTGAAGCCACTCTGCACCTGCAGCCCCCCATTCCCTTCACATCAGGCCATGCCATGC
Organism: Madoqua kirkii; assembly: GCA_006408675.1. Lineage (NCBI taxonomy): Eukaryota > Metazoa > Chordata > Mammalia > Artiodactyla > Bovidae > Madoqua > Madoqua kirkii. Next base: position 56,081 of record SJYC01028034.1, on the reverse strand, counting down.
ATCTGAAGCCACTCTGCACCTGCAGCCCCCCATTCCCTTCACATCAGGCCATGCCATGCATCTGAAGCCACTCTGCACCTGCAGCCCCCCATTCCCTTCACATCAGGCCATGCCATGCATCTGAAGCCACTCTGCACCTGCAGCCCCCCATTCCCTTCACATCAGGCCATGCCATGCATCTGAAGCCACTCTGCACCTGCAGCCCCCCATTCCCTTCACATCAGGCCATGCCATGCATCTGAAGCCACTCTGCACCTGCAGCCCCCCATTCCCTTCACATCAGGCCATGCCATGCATCTGAAGCCACTCTGCACCTGCAGCCCCCCATTCCCTTCACATCAGGCCATGCCATGCATCTGAAGCCACTCTGCACCTGCAGCCCCCCATTCCCTTCACATCAGGCCATGCCATGCATCTGAAGCCACTCTGCACCTGCAGCCCCCCATTCCCTTCACATCAGGCCATGCCATGCATCTGAAGCCACTCTGCACCTGCAGCCCCCCATTCCCTTCACATCAGGCCATGCCATGCATCTGAAGCCACTCTGCACCTGCAGCCCCCCATTCCCTTCACATCAGGCCATGCCATGCATCTGAAGCCACTCTGCACCTGCAGCCCCCCATTCCCTTCACATCAGGCCATGCCATGCATCTGAAGCCACTCTGCACCTGCAGCCCCCCATTCCCTTCACATCAGGCCATGCCATGCATCTGAAGCCACTCTGCACCTGCAGCCCCCCATTCCCTTCACATCAGGCCATGCCATGCATCTGAAGCCACTCTGCAGCCTCCTTACAACCCAGGGTTTAGTCCACTTGAGCCCTGGTTTCCAGCAGAGGGTGACAGGAAGAAAACTTCATGACAGAGTATTCTGTCTGTGAAAAAAAGGTGAAAAGGGACTGTGTTTAATCCTCTGTCTAGGCTAGGATAATGGCTCTAGGAACCCAGGTCTGTGGAACTGGCTTAATAGATGTGGGTTTACAGGCACAGTGAGTCCTAGCAGATTTTGACTTATAGGACTTGTGAGATGTTGCAAGAGACTTCATCCCAAGGATATGAGAGATCTTGCTTGTTCAGACCTGCATGAACCAATTAATCTGCAAAAAAAAAAAAAAATTTAATTTCTTAGTTTATGGCTCATTATCCTGAGCACCTTCTACCCAAGTGAAATCTCACCCTCCCTCTCCCTGGTTAAAGCCTCACTGAAAAGTCCAGCTTTGAACAACTGACCCTCTTGATCCTATTCCCTCATCTCTTAAATGGGAGTGATCATCATCAACATTATCATAACAACACTTGTGATAATTATGAGATTGTTATGAGAAAATAGGACTCCAGGAGTGAAGATGTACATGTTGGCATTTATAAAATCAGGACAGTGTTCTCTCCCTCCCTGAATCAGGACGATTTATGCGAAAGCAAGTTATAAAAGGCCGATGAATATTTTACAAACATTAAAGAAATCACCACTCACTCGAATCTCACCTCCTCTCCGGTGATTGGAAAAGTTGCCCAGGTTTGGGAAAAGCTAACCAGCTGAGTCAAGCTGCCGCCTACACCACCTGCCCACCCCCGCTCCTCTCGCACCCCCCAGACAAGGCAGAAAGGGTGGGCAGGGGAACACAGCTCAGCATTTATTTTTGGACCCAGCTCACTAAAAATACCCCAAGCCTCCCTGTTTGATCACTCTCCCTTTTGACCTGAATGGATCGCGGGGCCCCGGCGGCCCGCCCCACCCTCGACCCGTTGCCTTTAAAGGAGAAGGGCGTGGGGACGGATTCCTGCCGCTCAGGGACAGATGTGCGCCACCCGGACAGGCAGGGGCCGCGGCCTCACTGACGTCAGGGAAGCGCTCAATCGGCCGCAGCCTCCCGGCCGGGCCCGAACACCCGAAGGGTGGGGGGACCCGCGAGCTGGGATTGGCTGGCCAAGTGCGAGTGCCCGCGCCGATTGGCTGGCGAGGTTTTAGAGGGAGTCCCGCTCTCCAATTAAAGGGCCCCACCGCACCCGGCTGCGCACAGAGCTCCCCCCGGGCCAGCGATCTTAGCCATTCAAGCACAGCTGTCCCCACTGCACGCCCTCGCGCCTAAGCCTGAGCAGCCAGGGGCTGTCTGTCCACCCCAGAAGAGGATGGCAAAGGTGGCCAAGGACCTCAACCCGAGAGTTCAGAAGGTGAGCTGAGATCAGTCTGTACTTAGGCAGACTCCTTTTCCCATTTCCCTCTCCTGTTTGAAGAGGCTTTCCTAGATATATGGAGAAGAAAATTCACTAAATTCCAAGTTTATAGAAAATAGAATCGTTGGGAATACAGGTTTGAGCCAACAGGCACATACCCCAAATGCTACTCTTAAAAGCCTTTGTGTAAAGCATTTGCAAAGGATCTTGGTTCTTTGATGATGCTAATTAAAATTTAAATAAGGTAAAACTTTTTTCTTAAATGTTAACTCTATGCTTTTGGAGGAGTGGGGAAGGAACCCTACCCTCCTCCTCCAGTGACTGAGGTGAAGGTGGGAAGGGGTAATATTTACTCACAAGGAGTCTACCCCCTTTGCTGTCATCCCAGCATTTTCTGTTTTTCACACACACATACAAAGAAACCAGTTTCTTTAGTTGGTGGTGTTGGCAGTGGCGACAGTTCCAGCACAGGGGAACTAATTTCTGTCCCCAGGGTCTTCACTTTTCCCTTTCAAGAAGGGCTGGCTGGGAGCCCAGAAGGTCGTGGGTGAATGACTGCCAAGGGGCCTGCAGCTGTGCCTTTAGCTCCAATCCCCGATGGTTACTTACCTGCAGACAGTGGGGGGCAGGGGCGGGGTGGGGGGAGGTTGTCACAGGCTAGGGGCTAAGAGGACCTGTGAACTGGAAGGAAGCCCAGAGACAGCCTAGACCAGTGAAGAAAATGAGTCTCAGGGTCACAGAGAGTTGGTTCTGGGAGGCTGTGGAGCCTATGGGAAAGCCTTAGGCATGGAAACTCCAGCTGTGCCACTTTCTAGCTGCACCACAATGACCAATCACGTCCATCACCTCTCTGAGTCCCGTAGAGGGATGTTAGGCCCCGCCTCTCTCACAGCGCAATAATAGCTATGGTACCCCTTAGCGTTCTCTCCCAAAAGAGTTATGTTTAAACTTAAACTCTGATTTCAGGGAAAATCAGAGTTTGGGGCAGTCAAGGCAAAGTCCCCTGTAAACATTTGCTATTACCTGGACAAGGCGGGATAGAATGAGAGGGGGAAGGAAAAAAGAAAAACTGTGTCAGAATCAAAATGCAAGTCAGCCACTTAGAGGTGCAGGATTTATGCATCTGATTTATGACTGTACCGCTGCAAGGCTGACCTGCCCCAGACTCCCACACAGCGTCCATCAGACCTCTGAATGTGTACACCAGGGCAGACTTCATCCAGAGAGCATCTCTCTGGAATGTTCCTGCCCCCCCACCCCCACTCCCGCTTCACAGTTGCCAGACTGTTCGCAGAATCCAGTCATCTCTCCTTCTCTGCAATTCTCACATGTTAGACCTTGGTAACCTACCAGTCCTGTTAACTTCTACATACTAGTGAGTCAGGCACACACTGCTGTTACTTTTCTACCCATCTTTCTAAATTCCCTGAGGGACAAACCTTTCTTGCTCATCTCTGTTCCGACGCAGGCTGCCATGCACAGCATGACTCGATAAACTATGAGTGAACCAGCTAAGACCAAAGTGTTCGCAGACAGTACAGTTTGTGTGTTACTGTTTTCTAACTTGTGGTAGCTCCAACATATTTGTGTGTCTGAACTGCCTCCCCAGATTCAGCCAAAGTAAAAGAGTTCAGAGCGAAAGGGGCAGTGTCTCATTGTCCAGTGACACATCAGATGATTTAGGGTGGTTTTATTACAAGCTGATGGACAGTTAATGTGTGAAGGGAGACAGGAGACACGGAACCTCTCTCCTTAGCACAGCCCAGGTCCCAGCTCAGAGGAAGCTTTGTTTTTATTTTCCTTTGCATGGGAGAGTGTGATTATCCGGATTAGAGGTGGAACACAGTCTCCTACTTGTCACCCTCTAGTGCCAACTTCCTTGCCCTGCAAAGGGTTTATTTTCCATTTAGATCCATTACAGGCTTAGTGAAAGAATGTGGTGGGTATAGATGAAAGGGCGGATATTTTTTACCCCTTGGGACTGTGACAATCAGGAGGAGGGTCACCATATGGGTGATGAACCCAGGTCCTCCACTCAGAAAGCCGAGGGAAGGGAAGGGAGTGGGGGGAGATCTCTCCTGGCTGAGGTGTACATCGGCGGTTAAATGCTGGCTTGTATCAACAGCATGCTTCAGAGCTTTTATGGCATATTTACTTTTTAAATCTGCAACAGTGGTGGGTTTGCTAACATTTGGCTTCAGGAGGCATAATCACACTTAGGCATTTTGAAGCAATTTCAGAGACTCTTAGAGCTGCAGGAGACCGATTTACAAAATGAGAAATGGTTTCAAATGGCCTCCATGAGGACTCCGCTGCCCTGCACCCAAAGGGAGGGGGGCCACAGGGAATCCCAAGAGCTGGAAAGTCAGAAAATAGTCTTTGAGAGAGAGAACATTAAAATCCCCAAGTTGGGGCAGCCTTTGAGATCATCTCCCCTATTCCAGGCAGATGGGGTACTGGCCATGGGTCCCATCCTTAGTTCATGGCAGGGTATAGAAACAGTCCCTTCCCTCCTCCCATCTGCACTGAGCCAAATGCTCCCATTGGCTACTCTTGAGCCCTGGTTTGTTTTTCGACCGGGGAAAAAAGTTTCCTAGCATGGCGTTCTTGTTCCCTGAGAATCAGGAACTAGCCAACATTCCCTGGTAACAAAAAGCCTGGAAGATCAAATGCCATTTCTCTTGGTGGAATCAACCACCACTGTGGGTGTGTTCTTCTCTGGTTTATTAAGTCATCAGTATTCTTGTAACCAGACTGGGGTTTAAATCCCAGCTCCACCACCTACTAGCTGTGTGCTCCTGTGCAAGCTGATTAACTTATCAGTCTGTGCCCTCATCTGAAAACCGAGGAGACACTAAAAGAATCTCCCTCCCAGTTCAGTTCAGTCGCTCAGTTGTGTCCGATTCTTTGTGACTCCATGAATCGCAGCACGCCAGGCCTCCCTGTCCATCACCAACTCCTGGAGTTCACTCAAACTCACGTCCATCGAGTTGGTGATGCCATCCAGTCATCTCGTCCCCTGTCATCCCCTTTTCCTCCTGCCCCCAATCCCTCCCAGCATCAGAGTCTTTTCCAATGAGTCAACTGTTCACAGGAGGTGGCCACAGTACTTAGCTTTCCTTCCAAGGGGCCCGTAGTCATAGAAGGAGCTGCTGTATGCAAAGGGCTCAGCACCTGAGGGCAAGTAGACTAGGCCTTTGTTGTGGTCGGTGGTGGTGGGTGTATATTTCAGTGAGCGTGTGATTGCTGAAAGGAGTCTTGGTGAATGACACACTTTTCTTCAGATGACTGGCCCATCTGAAGAACAACTAATTTTCATTCAGCTGAACAAAAGCCAGCGGCCTTGATAACCTAGAACAGTGACCGATGACCTTGTCTTCATTCTAGCCTGACATACAAAATCTGCTTACGCAACAGAGATCATCGGTCAGTGAGCATTTCACTCTGGAGTCCTGGAACAGTTAGGCCTGGAAGGAGACACGGAGCTCCTCTCACTTGATAGATATAGAAACTGAGACCCAGAGCAGTCAGGTCCTTTTTCTGAGACTGCTAAGAAGGTGGGCCAGGGCCCGGTAGGCTCTGCAAGAATACAGGCTTTTGGCTGCCAAAGAACCATTTGCAGGAATTTAGAAAGGACTAGAACAAAGATCTGAGAGCATGTTCACTGTTGCCTGTGTGCCTGCCAGTGGACCGGCTCCAGAGGGTTCTATTTCTCACCCCTCAGCACAATGTCCAAGGAGCATGAAAGGATGGCTCGTCCAAGTGCATTGCCAGGGTCAGCTGGGCGTCTCCCTCCACCCTTCTCCACATCACGCCCCTCTTGGCTTTCCTGTCCTCCAGCTTCACCCTCCCCCCTGTACTCAACCCTTCCTGCTTTCACCTCCAGTTCCTGCCGTGTGCAAAACTGCTGGCATGCTGCCTGGGTGAGCCGATCCAATGTCAACACAGCTCCTCGAGAATTGTCCTTGGCTCCCTCCATCTTAGAAATATATTAAGCTGTCATTTAAAGACTTTAATAGCCAAATCATTGGAGACATGCCCATAGGTGTATAAGCAACTTGGCCCAAAGAGAGCCATATTAAAAAAGAAAGAAATTATCCAAGTCCTGAAAGCTCTCCCCATACAGATGGCTGAAGCTATTACTTGTACACTGAAGATGCTTGTCATGTCGTACAGACATATTTGAATATGTGGGGTTGGGGTTGACAATTGATTTACACCAATACATCTGGCCCCTGAGGTGGTGGGGGGCAGGGAAAGGTATCTCGCAGATCAGCTCTAGGCTTTATTCTAGCCATCTCAGCTCCAAGACCTTCTCCTGGCCCAGAACTGACCAACAGTTCTACAAGCAGGACATGGAGTGACTTTGGCATTCCTCTCTGAGAGCCCACAGTTTGATGTCCTCTCCAGGTTAACTGGCCAGACGTGACGAGGGAGAAAAAGAATGAGCTGGATTCAGCAAAGGCTGGGGACCAGGAGGAGGGGCAGATTGCGGACTCACATGGGCATCGTCCTTTCCCTCCCCTGCCCTGGCTGCTCCGGTGGGGGGGGGGGGGTTTGTTAGATCAGGAGCAGAGAAGTCAGGGAATAGGACCTCTTGTAACCCACCCTCTAGGATCAGCTGGGCTCCAACAGAGAGATGCCATTTGACTTTGCAAGGGAGAATCTTTCTTTTCAACTTGCACATTCAAAATAATGTGTTTATAATAAAGTGGAAATCAGTCCTGAAAGCACAGACCTTGGCAGTTCTTATCTCCCCCATATTCATCCAACACCACTGAAATATGTATGATAAGCAGAGTTTTCTGGCAAGGGGCCAAGCTGTCACAGTAACCGCAAGCATTTACTGGTGACTTTGGACAGGTCGCTTTTCTTCAGAAGGGGCTGACTTTGAATGACGGCTGGAAACTTCGTTCCTTCTGCCGTCCACTGACCTTTTCTGGACCCCAGACTGTCTCCTAAATAACAAATGATTATGGGAAAACAGGACACAAACGCCATTCCATTGAGAGCAGAACTGGGGAAGAGCTTTTTGAGACCTCCACAAGGAAGAGACAGCTGCTGCTCTCTTAAGTGCCTTCATTTGGAAATAGCCCCCTCTTCCCTTTCATTTGCTGATTAGAAAGATTTGGCTGGCAGCTGCTGCTGTGATCTCACCAGGTGCAGGGCCACCGACCACTTCTACAGGAGACCCTCCAAGTTGTACCATTTCCTTCATTTCCCATGCAGCTTTCAGTCCTGAACCCATTCTTGGAGCTCTGTTGTTCAGTCCCTAAGTTATGTCCAATTCCTTGTGACCCCATGAACTGCAGCACACTAGGCTTTCCTGTCCTTCACTATCTCCCTGAGTTTGCTCAAACTCATGTCCACTGAGTGAGTGATGCCATCGAGCCATCTCATCCTCTTTGCCCCCTTCTCCTCTTGCCCTCAGTTTTTCCCAGCCTTAATGTCTTTTCCAGTGAGTCAGCTCTTTGCATCAGGTGGCTAAAGTATTGGAGCTTCAGCATCAGTCCTTCCCATGAATATTCAGGGTTGATTTCTTTTAGAATTGACTAGTTTGACCTCGTTGTTGTCCAGGGGACTCTCAAGCATCTTCTCCAGCACCACAGTTTGAAAGTGTCACTTCTTTGGCGCTCAGCCTTTTTTATAATCCAACTCTCACATCCTTACATGACTACTGCAAAAAAACCATAGCTTTAACTATACGGACCCTTGTTGGCAAAATGATGTCTCTGCTTTTAAATACACTCTCTAGGTTTGTCATAGCTACTCTTCCAAGAAGCAAACATCTTTAAATCTCAGAGCTTGGAGTGTATCAATGGCCCAAATCTGCAGAAGCTCCAGAAATGCCTTCTATAAAGCTTTTCAAGAAACGGTGAAATAAGAAGTCTGGTCTCCTATGTGGACCTAGACTATTTTAGTGGCCTAAACTTGTGTTTGGTATTTAGGCCTAAGTATTTGATGTGGAATTTCAGTTGGGCTTTCACAAAAACAGAAATAACAGTACAATCACAAAGCTTTGTAAAACCCCTAAACCACCCCTTTGTTCACTGTCTGCTCTTCTATATGAGAGGTGTTTACATGTGTTCTCAGGTTGTGTTGGTCTTACTTTCATCATCCATTAGGACTCTTGTCCCCCAGGGATCTGCGCCAAGATTCATCTGTTCTCTGCTAGGATGGACAAGTTTGGGGAAAGGCAAGGGAAAGGAAAACAGAGACATCTTTTGAGTACACTCAGGATGCCTGATGTTTTCTCTCGCTTGTCTCATTTAGTCTTTAGGACTACACTGCAAACATAATGATGTCCTTTTTACACATGAGTAAATGAAGACTGAGGGTTTCAATTGACTCACCTAAGATCATATAATGACAGATTAAGAACTCACACCCATTCTTCTCTGACTCTAAAACTGAAGCTCTTTCCACTGCAGGAAGACACCAGGCTTTTGTCAGAAGCAGAAGTCTGGTGGAGAAGACTAGGATTAGTACTACAGGCTTCACACACAGATGAAGGTCAGCCCACTGCTGACAATGATGCAGGGTTGCCCCGCATTTGCCAAAGGTTACCAGGCCTCTGTACCTCTCTGATACTTCTTGGCCACAACCAGCTGTATGCTGTCATCCATACCAAGTCAAAGCCATTTCCCAGGTAGAAAAGAAAGACTTCCTAGATCTGTTCCTTCCTGGTTTTCTAGAAGTGTGCTAGAACTGTCTAGAGAAGAGGCTGGTAGAGAGACAATCTAAGGGATCATATAATAGTATCCAGAAATTACTGAAGAAGCAAGGACACTTGACCAAAAAAAAAAAAAAAAAAAACCCTAGAGATCCAAGCTCCAGAGCTTCCAGGAAATTCTATCCTGGGGATAAGCTTGGCCTCTGGAATGCATATTCTCTACATGCCTGGTCAGCCTGACTCACGGTCTACCCAATAACCCAGGAATCAGGACCAAGCAAAACACAGCCTGAGCCCCCACTAGGACATGCTTTAAAAGGAAATAAGATTGCTGAGGGAGAAGAAACCAAAGGCTCTATTTGGCAAGTCACTCTTTTTGTAGGACAAAGTTGGCGCCAGGGTCCAGCCTGTGGCCGTTATTTTAAATCCATATGATATGTGTATGTATTGATTTTTCCCCCTCCTATTTTAAAATATGGGTTCCTTTGTAAAATAAATCTTTGGAGGAATCATTAGATAAAAGAGCTGAGAAGAATCTACAGATCTGCTCAGTCAGTCCCTTCAGGTGGCAGAGGGGACATGGGGGTGAAATGTTATATCCAAAATTTGCATATGACATAGCAGAGAGGCACTGACTCACAGCATCTTGAAAGAATGAAGAAAAGGATATCTTCTCTGTTTCATGACTTCCATGCCCAGGGTCCCCTGACTTCATGTCACCCTCATACCCTCAAAGCTCAGAAGGTCAGGTGAACATTTTGGCTGTGAATGTAGCTTTGGCCACACGGTTTAAAGGCCATTTTGAGAAGCAGTTAAACATGCGACCTTTGCAAGCATGGAGATCTAGATGTGATGTGTAGTTCTGCCTTTTCATAAGTCTGCAACCAAGTTGCTTACTCCTCTCTGGACCTCCCGTTCCTCATCTGAGAAAGAGAGTTAATAATAATTCTATATTTAAGCAATAGTCTAATGAGAAAGCGTGTAAAGCGCTTGGATGCATAGTGTGTTCTCAAAATAACATTTCCTCCTGCTGCTCTTGGTATCCTCTTCTCATCAGCCCCAGCACAGAAATCCTATAGGAAGTTAAGTGCTAGAACGTGGAAGACCAAGTTCATCTTGCTGACGTCACAGGTGGCTTCTAAGATATAGATTGCAGGATCTCTTTGTAGCTAAACTTAGACCTGGCCATAAATAGACCCGGGTCACAGCATCTGCAAAAATCAGGACAATGGCAATGATGTGCCCTGGGTGTCCAGTTGCTACACTTCTAAAAAGTAGTCCTCCTTTCCACGGAGACCATTCGTTGGTCCCAGCTAGGTGATTTTACCCAGGCCCTTAGCCACTCCAAGCCTCAGATGTCTTGCTTTTTAAAACAGCATAATAGTCACCATTTCTTGATTTAGCCGATATTTATTTAATACCCATTACGTGCCAGGCACTCTGCTGAGCCCTCAGTATAAGACAATGAATAAGAAAGTTCTGGTCCCTGCCTTGTCAACTTGAGTCCAGTAGAATGTGTTTCACATGAAAGTATGAGAAGAGGGAAGATCCTCTGGAAAAGGGCATTGTAACCCACTCCAGTATTCTTGCCTGGAGAATCCCCATGGACTGAGGAGCCTGGTGGGCTGCAGTCCATGGGCTCACAAAGAATCAGACATGACTGAAGCAACTTAGCACACATGGGAGAGAAGAGCCAAATAATGTCAGTGTTCTGTTACTCTGTGTTTTCCTTGACCTCGTCCATCTCACAGACACACAGAGACACACAGACACACCGCTCTTTTTCTCCTCCTTTATTGTCTGCCCTCAGATTTGAGCATTGCATACATCTGAGCCACTCCCCACCCCAGTCATCTCTACAGGATCACAGTGATGTATGTATGACAGTTCTGCTCCCAGTTGTTGCATTTTAACAGGGCATTGAGTGAAGAGAAGTCTGGGAAAGGCAATGGCCAGTAAACAGTGGCCCTTTCAGCCCCATTGCATACACATGGTGGTAGACCAGTTGTCTGTGCTCAGCCCATGTCCTCAGAGGCAACTTAGCACCCCATGATGTCTTTCATGATGCCGGTGTCAGGGGCACCAAAGGGCAGAAACACAGGATGAGACCTCTTGGCTGACTAATGCCCCATAAGAAACCTGCCTTAGGAAGGTAGCAGCTATTTGGGCCGTGTGACTAAGAGGCCTTTACACGTACTGGTTCACGGCTGACCACCAAGGTGACTGACCCAGCTAGCCCTCTGGCTAGAAGAGTTGGAGGGGAAATGGAGCCCAGCCCTGCCCTCATCCTGGAGGAGAGCCACCCACCTGCCGAGGGACACCGGTGCTCCCCACCCCCACTTTGGCCCTGTGGTCACCAGTGTCCTTGTTAAGGGGTCTGGCTCTGATGAGGGGAGGGGTCAGCATTTGAGGCTTATTTTAGAGAAAGTGTGGGAGGGAGATTTTGTTTTTACTCTTGTTAGTATCAACAGACAGAGGAGAAGGTTTTTTTTAAACAGGGATCTGTGGCTTGAACTGATCGTATCAGGGAGCAGAAATGAAGAAAAATAGTGCATCCTTATATAACTAACCTCTAACCAAAATGAAACATTCTTTTTTTCCATTATAAATGAAAACAAAAGCCCTGGAAGTTTAGCATCCTCTGTGCCTTTTCTTTTTTTTTTAAGCAAATAAAGCTATTAAATGTGACATTTAAGTTAGAAAAAGATAACTGGCTATAGGCCCTGTGTCCTTCATACTGACGGAAATCTGATATTTTCATATCCTATTACAGCCAAGAGAGATGCCAGGCATACTGCTCATACTCCTCCTTGTTCTGAAATAACAGTAATTAAATCCATGACTGGTGTTGTTAATTAATTTAACAAAGGCATGTACATTACTAAATTACAGATTAGCTTTTACATATTGATATTATTTCAGTAATATTCATTTTCTTTGTAATACTATGTATTTTCATTTGTGCTTTTAGAACATGGTTCTGAAAAGGGACACTTTCATATCAGACAAAAGGACGCAAACAGATTAAGACTTCTGTCAAAAAAAAAGCTCTAACAATATTCTACATATACACACACAAATATTTGCATACATGCATATGTATCTGAGCCTCTTGGACGGAGTAGACAAACTGAGTTCAAATCCCAGCTCTGTCGCCTGATTCCTATTTGGGTAAATCCCATTACCTCTGAGCCTCAGTTTTTTCATCTATAAAATGGGCCTAAAAGTTGTCCTCATGACAATAACCTATAACGTTCTTAACACAGCATTTGACAGCTCCTGAATGTGTATTACACATGAGTTATCATCACTGTTGAAAGAACCAATGAAAGTAAAACGTGCAAACATTATTCTGGTGAAACTCATCACCTCCCTCTGATTTGGCCAACTTTAAGAATTCATTCTGTGAAAACACATATTCCATGTAATTATTATAAGTCAGGGGCTGAGCTAGTAAGCAAAGATGTAAAAAGGAAAGAAGTCCCAGAAGCTGATAGTTTGAGAGATGGAACAGCTAGCCTGGCCACCAGAGAATCAAAGCCTTGATCAGAGGTTCAAATGAGGGAGTGAGGGAGATCAGAGAGGAAGTACTTAACCCGACCTGGGGAGGTAGGGAACGCTCACCAAGGAGGCAACATCTGAGCTGAATGTTGAAAGACAAGGATGAATGAATATTATGCTTGGGTCACAGGCCAGTGTTATGAGTTCCAAGTCTTGACACACATGTTCTCAGTTTTACTTGACTTCTAACTTGAGAAATATCATCCATCTTCAGCTACAGAGAGATACACTCCTACATGTCCCTCCATCCATCAGGCACATCTTGCAACTTTCTCATCCGAGAACTTGTCCCTCTCGCCTCTCAACCAACACCCTTGGGATGATAGGATAGCACAGCCTGCCAAGCTGGCATGCTTGAGACTCCCAGGCTCAGCAGAGGAGTTACAGCAAGCTCACCCCCACTCAGTTTGAGTTTTTACAGGATTGAAGGGAAAAAAAATAACAACTGAGGATATGCAACATATATGAAAAGAAAGGAATACAGAGAGAGAGAGAGAAACACACACTCACACACACACACCCTCTGTGAAATCCAGCATGCTCTGCCTGTGAGCAGAACATGAAAAAATTGTGAGGACCACCGGATGGTGTGTGCACCCCAAGTTTTATCCACCTTCCAATTCTGAAGTCATTCAGCTAGTAGTTAGAAGAAAAGAAATTCCACAGAGAATTCCTTGATAAACTGTGAGAAGGAAAATCAGGAAACTTGAGTAAGAATGATCCCTTGCATCAGAACAATTCCTTCAGTTTTCTGACTTGGTCTGAGACTGCGGGGCCCCTTCCTGTCGTGATTTTGAGCAGTTAACGCAGCACAATGAAAACCGCATGGTTTGTATATCGAAATGCCACTGGAATAATTGTTGGCAATTGCTTTGTGTCAGTTGCAGATGGTATGTTAAACATGTTGGGGGGGGGGTGGGAAATGACAGATGATTCCCTGCCAGTTATCTGGAAAATGAAATTATGGGGACAGTCCCTGGGTTTGCAAGGATCTGACGAAGACGTGGATTTCCTCAAGTCTGCCCTCTTTCACAGCCTACAGGCGCAAACAGCCCATACTCTGTAGCAAGATCATACTAATTAGAAGGGCTGTTGCCACCTGCCCAATACCTCCCTTGAACCCTACTAGGTCTGACAGCAGGTAGGAAGTCACCCGAGAAACAGATGCTCTGACCTCAATCTTGCCCAATATGTAGGACTTGGATGCTGAACCAGATATGAGAAAAAAGAGGCCATTGCATCCCTGAACTAAGGAACTAAGGAAACAGAACCAATGGGCGAGAGGGAGGTTAGGTTCAGAGAGAGATTTTAGCTCAAAATAAGAGCTGTCTAATAATTAAAGAAATTTAAAAAAAAAACAAACTTGATCTTTTGACGAGGTCTCAGTGCTTATAAGTGGCTCTCACAGCATCTGGCCACGTGTTCCGTCTCCCATTTGAGGTTGTGGATGGGGTACTTGGACAAAATCATTTTTAAGTCTTTCTGAATCTGAGATGCTAAGACACCCTGAGTTCTAATAGCTCTTCTACCAACGAGCTCTTTCCTGGCCATTTAACCCCTATGCCATGACATCTTTCTTGTGCCTACATCCTCCATTCGTGAGCTCCTTGAGAGCAGAGACCAGGCCTTACTTCTCTTTTGCGTCACCCCGGAAAGCCAGGCGTACAGGAAGGGCTCAAAAATATGAATGGACTGAGAAGGAAATGAGATGGAATCGGGATACAGGAGAGAGAAGGAGAGGCATCAAAAGAAGTAAGAGCAAGTGGGTTTTCCTTCCTGGCAGAGACAAGGAATCCTGAGGGGTAGACAGGGAGACGGAGAGGAGCAGGGCGGAGGACACGGAGAGACATGGAAGAGAGTAGCCTGGACCGTCAACCTCTTCCAGAGCCCCATACACGCTGCTAATCTAAAACCTTCTGATTCATGGACCACGGTCAGAACTGGCAAGATGGGAAAGTGACCTAAAGAGTGGGAGGAGGACTCCTAGGGAGTATTTAGGAAGGATCCTGAGATGCAAAGGAACTGAAAGTGAGGGGGGATCAGAAAGGCTCCCTTCCAGAGCAGCTTGGATTTTACATGTCTGGTGCCGAATTCAACTCATCCTCCTTCAAACTCATCTACATAAGGGTGGACTTCGAGGTGGCGGGTGAGCCAAGCCTTAATTTGCTTCCTGCCTTCAGACAACTAACACAGACCCCCATCTGAACCTTGAAGTGGGCCCCCTGTTTCTGGCGGGAAGCCTCTTGAGAACAAACTCCCATGATTTCCCCCATCCGGGGAGACGGGTTGGCTGGGATCTCTAAACAACAGCAGCCACATCTCAGAAGGGTTGGCCCTCTGAAGAGATAAGACACAGCAGGACGACTGAAAACTGGCTGAAATTTAGTCCAAACCACTCATAGCTCACACCGATATCTACTTCAAGTTTCTAGTCCTTGATGAATATTTATACCAAAATAGGGCCAGTGGAAATGTTCCATCTGTGTGGATTTTTAAGAGTTTTGCCTTCCCTCAGCCACGTTGACCAAACTCAGGAAAGTGGTGGAATCAATGCCAAGTACATGCTCTTTGAAGTGCAAGAATAATTCTGAAAAGGCCCTGGACCCATCATATTTCTTCTTATCCTGCAGACTCAGAACTGGCACTCCCTTCTTTAAAAATGCATAATATCAACACCTCTCAGTGCTTTATAATTTCAGCCAGTCTTTGACACCCTGCGGCCCATGACCACTTTTTTGAAAGAGCAGATAAGCCTATTCAAAGTTCTGCTGGGTAAGATTGTTTTGTTGGTTGACATTTTCCCCATCTTTTGAAAATCTGAATGGCTCAGTTCATCACTTTAATTCTCCTTTTTACTTTGCTAGTAGAGAAATGGCCCCAGATTTTCTCCTCAGTTTTTTTAGTCATTCCATGCTCCCCAGAACCAAAACACCAGAAACTTGAACCAGTTATGCTCTTGGTATGAGGAGCAAAAATAGAAGCCTTGCTCTCATACTTGGCATATGACCTGCACTTACCACACATGGGCTGTGTGTCAGGCATTGTGCTACACAGGCTTTTTTTCCCCTTGTCTTTATATAAATCCCATTTTACAGATGAGTAAACTAAGGTTGAGAGGATGAAGTAAATTGCCACTGTGACAGAGCTAATGTGATGAATGGGAATTAAATGTAGACAGTTCAGTCCTCAGCAACCCCCTACCCTCTAAACCATTTCTTATCTATACCAAACATGTTTATAGGGTTCCACAGTGTTGGGCCATGAACGTGTTGGTCACAAGATGAATGAAGTTGGTACCCAGACATGCATTAACAGTACTGAACCATATTAGTCAGAATTTGTCTCCATTTTCAGTTCTTTCACCTTTTGGATTATAACCAGGAGAAAAGTCTCCACCTGGTGCTCACAGGGCTTCAACATCTGCATCACTTGCCCAGTGTCACTTGGAACAGATAAAGAGCAGTCCTCAGGTTCAGAGCTTTAAAACAAGAGTATCAGATAGAATTTAATGAAGTTTCATATTTATTGTATTTTTATCATTACCTCTTATTTTTTCAAAACAAGCAACTTTTTAATGAAATATAGTTGATTTATAATGTATTAGTTATGGGTGTACAGTGGTTCAGTTATACACACATGTACATACACGTGGGTGTGTATATACATACATACATATATATACTTTTCAGATTCTTCTCCATTATAGGGTATTACCAGATATTTAATAAGTTCCTTGTGCTATCCAGCAGGTACTTGTTATTTATCTCTTGTATATATAATAATGTACATGTGTTATTTCCAAACTCCTAATTTATTCCTCCCTGCCTTTGTTAACCAGAAGTTTATTTTCTATGTCTGTGGCTTACCTCCTCTTTTTTCTAAATTGTAAGGAAAAAGGGTTTTTCAAGAAATATGGTTTTTAAAAGTGATTTGTTTGAAGAAAAATTAAAAGTAAATAACCACAGAGATGGTATACTGAGGATAGGACTCAGGAAAGAGGAACGTAGGGCTTCATAGACATCTAATACTTGATAATTCCTGATCTCTAGAGCACTTTACAATTTTCAACATCTCTTATATGAATGACCCGCACTGGATTCTTACCACAACCCCATGAAGCTGGTAGGGATTATGATCCTTTCACAGATGAGCGGTTTAAAATGTCAAGGTTCAGAGAGCAGAAGCAGCTCACCGTGGTTACACAGACAGTGAAAAAGCACCCAGGGCTCAGGGTCAAGTCCAAGATCCACAGTGCCTCCCCCAGTGTCCCCCGCACTCACGTCAGGGCAGGAGGGAACAAAGGGGTACTCCAAGATGAGTAACCAAGGCCAAAAATGCCAGGGAACGTCTGTAGAACTTGATGGCTCCCTTGACTGGCCTGAGTTTCATAAGTTGCCAGTGATTGTGTACACTCTATTTCATGGACAAGCCTCCAGTTGCTCCATTCTAGTTTTGATAAAGAAACCTGACTTTCTCTTGCTAGTGACTCACTTTTCAGATGGTTCCAAAACTGGTTCTCCTGTCAGGAGAACATGTCCAACTTCCTGGGGTACACTAAGGAAGGGATAACACAAACTATAAAAGAGGAAAAGCCAGCTTCTGCCCAGGAAGAAGGACATTTCTTCCAGCAGTTGGCCAGGGTTCAGACTGCAGGGCCAGGTGACTGGATGGACAGGGAGTCCATAAATGTGGGACAACCAGTGGGGTTGGATGACCAAGG
The DNA here is from genome assembly GCA_006408675.1 of Madoqua kirkii. NCBI lineage: Eukaryota > Metazoa > Chordata > Mammalia > Artiodactyla > Bovidae > Madoqua > Madoqua kirkii. The sequence continues at coordinate 38,953 of SJYC01028034.1, read as the reverse complement.
AGGTGAGTTGACATTTCCATCAGTCTGTACAGGAAGAGCTTGCAGGAGCTGAACACACTCCTGAGGATGATGCTGTGAGCCAGAGGGAAGAGTTTGAGCAGATTGATGCATAAGACAGAAGCATCCTGAGAACCAAAGGGAGACCAGAGCCCAGCACTAGAACCCAGGAAAGGGGAGGGCAGCAAGTGAGGGACGCACACAAGGGCTGGCCAGGCAGGTGGGGTGACCAGGGGAGACTAGAATTCTGGAAACAACAGGACACCAAGGTCGATCTTTCTTCTTCCAACTCAAACTACAGACATCAGCTTCAGGTAGAAGATCACTATTATGTGTTAGCCTTTAATGCACCAAAAAGCACTGTGCTGTGCTAGGTCACTCAGCCATGTCCAACTCTTTATGACCCCATGGACTGTAGCCCGCCAGGCTCCTCTGTCCGTGGGGATTCTCCAGGCAAGAATACTGGAGTGGGTTGCCACGCCCTCCTCCAGGGGATCTTCCCAACCCGGGGATTGGACCCAGGTCTCCCACATTGCAGGCAGAGTCTTTGCTGTCTGAGCCACCAGGGAAGCCCAAGAATACTGGAGTGGGTAGCCCATCCCTTCACCAGGGGATCTTCCCGACCTAGGAATTGAACCAGGGTCTCCTGCATTGCCGGCAGGTTCTTTACCAGCTGAGCCACCAGGAAAGCACCGAAAAGCAGTGCTAAAGGCAAAACTGAAATTGTTGGAGAGGAAGCTATTGATACCCATGTTTACAGAGGCAACACGAGGTGCAAGGCACTACCTTAGGCACTGGTGATGGAGCTATGACCTAGACACACAGGGACCTTGCCCCCAGAGAACTGACAGCCCAGCAGGAAAGCATGACATCAAGTGTATATAATCACGGGTACACCTTCATTAAATAATGATAATCACAATGGAAACAACAAAGAAGTGCGAGTTGCAGGCTTTTCTAAGACCCTAAATACCTGCGGGACGAGTAGAAGTTTGTTAGGTGAAGGGAGGAGGGAAGGAAGATGGTCCAAACAGAAGGAAGTGCCTATGGGGTGGCTTAGAGGTATAGAGGAATCTGGCGTCTTTTCTAGGGCATACAGTTACATGAGTAATTCTAAATTTACCCTGCTGGCAGGGTACTTGGCTTCTGTGTCTCTAATTCTACATTTTCATTCTGTTCCATGAACTTCAAAGGTGGGACCTGGAAAGTGAATGACTTGCAAAATGAATGACATCTGCTCATTTCTGTTTCATAAACATGAAAAACTTGGCCTACCTCCTCTTTAAGGTGCTTTCCTTTCTCAGAATCTGTGATTTTCTTGTCTCGGGTTTTCTTAAATGCTGCATTCAAACTCTACAGAGTATGGACAACTAGGGCATTATGCGGGGTTGGAAAATCAAGGAAAGGATGAAATATTTGAAAGTGTATTGAGTGTTAGTTTTAGAAACATATGATAGCAATAAAGACAGAAGAGGAAAGTCGTTTATAAGAAGGATCGTGTTTTAAACCAAGAAAATGTCCTTGAAAGACACCACCCTAAAACACAAGTGCTTTTTTCCATCAAGGCCCCAGTGTTGGCTGAAGGAAACGTTTGTGTCTCAACGCTTTCCTTGTCCTATACATTAACCGTGAGATTCCCAGCAGCAATACTTATATAAGTAAAGCCTTTAGACATTTAATAACAGGGCTATACCTTTAAACCACACATTTCCTTTTAAGATATTAAGATCAGATAGGCAAGATAAAAAAATCCTCCAATATGAGTTGCTAAGTACCACCCCCCACCACCACACACACACACATTTCCAAAATGAACGTCAATAAAAGTGTATTATCCTTGAAAAGCTCAGTGATGCTGCCATTTCAGGATTCAGATGCACAAGCTACATCCTTACAGAAAACTGTTCTTATTTATTTTTGGCTGCCTAAGCAGCATGAGCGAAGTTAGTTCCCCCACCAGGGATCAAATCCATGCCCCCGGCACTGGGAGCATGCAGTCTTCACCACTAGACTGCCAGGGAAGTCCCGGAAGCTGTTCTTGAGACACCAGGCCTCTAAAATGAGAGATAATAAGTAAACATTGCCAGCCTCAAGCTTACAGTTTTACACTTGAAAAGGAGTCTTTTAAGGGTCCAAACCTAAGAACCACGTAACCAATGAGATCCTCACTTCCAAGTGTAACCTCGAGACACGAGGCTTGTTCTCCTTTAGAAGGGGGAGTTGGTAATACTCTATGCAGGGACTTCATTTTCTTTGATCTTGACTCCCCAAGCTACTTGGTAAACCTCTAGATAAGATTCCCAGGAGGACTGGATAACTCCTGGCTCTGGGCGAGACTGGTAGCTTTACTACCATCTCCCCCAAAGCAGGCAGGACCTTTCCAAGAAGGAAAAGAGACAACTACAAAGGGGGAAAAAAAAATTGTTGGAGCTTCTGGAAACACTTAGTTGGGAAAGAAATGCCAGGTCAGCTCCTCCTGCCCTGTGGAAATCCCTTTCACAGTGGGTGAAACGGTGCCCATGTTCTGGGAACCTCAGTGTCTCAGAAGATCCATAAAAGTCTGGGGGTGGCAGGGCAGGAAGGCAGGAGGAACCCCGACACACATTGATTAAGCAGGCGATGATGGGCAGGCTTTTCTAAAAGTGGGTGATTCTCAAAAACGGGAGAGAAGGGCTGGGCGCCCTGGGCTGTTTCGACCTCTCTGCGCTTTGCGGTGAGCTCTTCACAGTCTCCTGGGCAGGTTCTGCAGCGGTGCGAAGCGAGCTGGTGTCAAAGGGAAAAAAGAATTCAGTCCCAAACAAACACCTATCACTTGAGTCCAGCTGGGTTCCTCATACTGGATTGGCCAGAAAGTTCGTTCAGCTTTTTCCATAAGATGCTACAGATGGAAAAACCCAAACGAACTTTCTGGCCAACCTAATACAAAGACTTGTGGACCTGCTTTGGATACAACCAGCTAGCAACAAGAAGCTGGTGCCCAAGAGGCTGGTTTGCTTTCCTCCCGGGTCGTCCTCATTGCCTCTCTGCCAACGGAACGGTAAACAAAGGAGTCAGAATCCTGGGTGGAGGCTGACCGTGCCGTAGGTTTTCCATAGCCATCAAGCAGATCCAGCTCCCAGCCATCGGTGGTTCAGTTTAGGAGATGGGACTTTTTGCCCCAATCAATACTCCTCTTTCTCAAAATGACCCCAAGCCCCATCTCCTTTGAAAGGTAAAAGATACTCTGCAAGTATTTCGAGGCTGCCCCCTTACCAGGGCTCTCGCAGCGCCAGCTTGGAGAGGAGCCCGGCCGCGGCAATTGTTTCATAGCATTGCTGCAGCCATTCCGTCTAAATGGCCCTCCTGTCAGGCCCTTCCGTGAGCGGCCAACCCTTGGGGAAAAATGTCCTGATTTCCGTCTGGTGCTCTCAGCTGCTTTTTTGATGCAAGTGCTAAAAATACAAGAGAGTCAATGTATGGAAAAGGCAGACAGAAAGAAGGGAAAGAAAAAAGGGGTAGATAATCGGCCACCGTGGCTGTCTGAGCACTCGGTGTCCGCTCTGCGCTGCCAAGTGATGATGTGGAACAGGCGGGCATTACACAGACTCGGCCAAGCAGGCCGGATAACCGGCACCCACGATGACAATGTGTGTGCGTGTGCTCACTCACTCAGCTGTGTCCGACTCTGCGACCCCTGGACTGTAGCCTGCCAGACTCCTCTGTCGGTGGAATTTTCCAGGCAAGGATACTGGAGTGGGTTGCCATTTCCTTCTCCACCATGATGGCAATAAGACTTTTTAATCGGGGGAAAGCTCCAGGAGGCGGCCGGTTGAGCATGGGGTCAGCTAGGGTACAGGGGTGGCGGGGCAGCTGCCGTATCATCAATAGAACCAGCCGCCCCAAAGGCAGGCGGTCTGGGCTTTCCCACTTTTCTGGAACCGACCTCAAATCAATGAGGCTTCTCCAGCAAGGGTGGGGGCAGGGGAGGCAAAGGCTGGGTCTTAAACAGAGAAGGCTTTCATTTTATATTTCCCTGGCCACATATGGATTTGCTTTCCGACTTGGTTTTCCTAGCCAGATTAACCCTTGTTCACACGTGATGTGAGCCTTGGGAATCTCAAATCATGTCTTCCCCTGGAAGGGAACAGAACCATATAAATTATTACAACTATTAAAAATGTGCCATAAAGGGTTGTGTATGGTGGTTAGGAACTAAAGGGGGGCAGGAGGGAGGACCTAGTCTAAGAAAACGAGAACCTCCCTGAGGAAGCGATAGGAGGAAATGGACGGTGGTTTCTAGAACTTTCCTGGCACGTGCTCATTGAGGAGCCTGCACAGATGACTGGGGCGCACTTCAGGGACAGCTGGTGTGGGAGACCCAGAAGCGGCAGGCCCCTTCACCCCACAAAGGGTCTGGACCCACCATGCTTTTTGCCTACCTTTCACGTACTTTAGAGCAGGGGTTCCCAACCTCCTGGCCTCAGACTGGTACCTCCTATCAGATCAGCAGCAGCATTAGATAAGGGACAAAGTGCACAATAAATGCAATGTGCTTAAATCATCCCCAAAGCATGCCCCCCACGCCGGTCATCTGTGGAAAAACTGTCTTACACAAAACTGGTCCCCGGTGCCAGGAAGGTTGGGGACTGTAGCTCTGGAGCATCTGTGAATTCCATTCTCCTTCCTGGCCACCCTGAGTTAAGCTTAATTTTACCTATTAAACGTGATGTATGGAGAGAGAAAGGACAGTTCCTGAGCATACATCCAGAGAAAACTCTAATGCAGGAAGACACATGGACCCCAGTGTTTACAGAAGGCTGTTTACCACAGCCAGGACATGAAAGCAACCTGTGTCCACTGACAGGTGACTAGATAAGGAAGATGGGGCACATACATATGATGGAATATTACTCAGCCATAAAAAAGAAGGAAATAATGCCATTTGCAGCAATGTGAATGGACCTAGAGATGATCACACTAAGCGACGCAAATCAGAAAGACGTGATATCACTTACATGGGGATCTAAAAAATGATGCGAATGAACTTATTTACAAAACAGAAAGACTCACACATATAGAAAACAAACTGACAGTTACCAAAGGCGTGGAGGGGAGGGGAATAAATTAGGAGTCTTGTTCTAGCAGATAAAAACGACTGTTTATAAAACAGATAACAACAAGGTACTCCTGTACAGCACAGGGAGCTATATTCAGCTTTTTTTAAAGGAGGACAATAAAGGACAACATGGTATATTTTGCCCCAAACCCAAATTCATCTAGAGCTGAACCCATACAAACTATCTTAGTGGACAAAACACAAAGGAAACACCATTTCTCACAGAGAGTGAAAAGTACTCTTTAGGGGCATCTGTAAAACTATCTTTGGGACGCCAGACACTCCTGACATCCTAAACTAAAGCCATCAGACTAACTCTCCCAACCACAGCCAGTCCAAGGAATCAATTTCAACACACATATGTAACAGGAAAAATAACTGAGCCTTACCCTAGAATGCAGCTCGTTACCCACCCAATGCTTTCCTTTACTGTCACTTTAAATAGGATTGCTCTTTATAATCAGAAAGAAAAAAGAAAGTTTTCCACACACAGAATTCTAAGCACTAGATCAGCAGGGCTCATCTCAATTTGTTTAGTCTGTACATTTTTAGCCTCATTACACAATTTAGGAAAAGAGGGTCTAAACTCAAGAGATTTCTTCACATTTGTGCTTGTCCAGACAGAGGAAGAGAAATTCTCAAGGAGCAAACGTGGAGGAGAAACAGTAGATTTCGATAAACACAGCCCCCTGGAGAACATCTCTGCCCCCAGATATGACCTCAACGTAGTCGAAGATGTTGCTTTAGCCTGGGGGGGGTGCTCTCTGTGGTTTTAGAAGGCACTTTATCCAAAGTTGTCTCCATGGTTGATACACACGTCATCGTAGAGAGCATGGGTGGGAAGGCACTGGATGGAAATTTGGAAAAGGGGGCGGCTGCCAGCATTTGGTTCTGCACACTCTGCTGCCACCATGTTCTGAGCCAGTCCTCCTAAGGCGGAGGAGGGGATAAAAGACCCTGCCAGGGTCTGGGCTCCACATGCCCTGCCTTTCCTCTCCTATTTGGGGAAACAGGGTTCTCACGGCCAAGATCTGAAGCCACAGCCAGGCTGGGCTCCTCCATCTGGCACCATCACTCGCTCCCCGCTTTGGCCCCATGGTGGGGTAAGGGAAGGCCCACCCCTGGCCTCAGGCCTGGCAGAGGGTCTCAGGATCCCTGAGAGCCCCTAAGGGGCGCTGAGCCGCCAGCGAAATTTAAAGGAAGAGGAAGGGTGTGGTTTCCCTTGCGTCTGGCTGTTAAGAATGTTACCGCTGTTACCACTTTTGGCACAGAGGCCTGTGAGGCAGGCCTGTGCTGGGGCAGATGGGGCCAAAGTGAAGGGACAGCAAGTCAGGTAGCCCGTAAAGCCTCACCCTGGAGTGGCGGTGGTCTGCAAGAGGAGTACAGGAGGAGAGTACATTACACCAAGGAGCTGAGAGCCTTCAAGTCCAGGTTGGAATAGCCGAGGGCTCAGTACTGAGGCCCGGTTGTTCCCAAACTTGTCTTCATGTTAAAATCCCCGGGGGAACCTAAAATGTCTACAGTCTGTGGCCCATCCCCCAAGACTGGAGCTAAGTTGCTCTGGGATTCAGCCTCGGCTTCGGAAATTTGAAAAGATCTCTAGGTGATTCTAGGGGTTTCCCTGGTGGCTCAGATGGAAAGAATCCACGCGAGTGTGATCCTTGGGACGGGAAGATCCCCTGGAAGAGGAAATGGCAACCCACTCCAATATTCTTGCCTGGAAAATCCCATGAACAGAGGAGTCTGGTGGGCTACAGTCCATGGGGTCACAAAGAGTCAGACAGGACTGAGCAACTAACACTTTCATTTCATTTCTGCTGCTGCTGCTGCTAAGTCGCTTCAGTCGTGTCTGACTCTGTGCGACCCTATAGACGGCAGCCCACCAGGAGCACTGGCTTCCTCTGGGAGGTTGAGAGTACCATGGAATGGCAGGCTCACTCCAGATCTGCTAGACAAGAGTCTGCACACTGGCCAGATCTCAGGGGATCTTTCTGCTAATCAGAGAATTAGGTAACTTGAGAAGCGCTGGTCCACGAGACAAAGCCAGATCGTCTTACTCAAGTACAATCTTGTGGCACATGCCTTTCCTCCTTCCTGGCATTGACCACACTTGTAATTGTATCAGTATATTCAGGTGAGTTATTACAGAAGCCCCTATTGGCGTTCAGTCACTAAGTCGTGTCCAACTTTTTGGGACCCCCATGGGCTGCAGCACACCAGGCTTGCCTGTCCTTCACTTTCACCCAGAGTTTGCTCAAACTCATGTCCATTGAGTCAATGATGCATCCAACCATCTCACCCTCTTTTGTCCCCTTGTCCTCCTGCCCTCAATCTCTCCCAGCATCAGAGTCTTTTCCAATGAGTCGGCTCTTCACATCAGTAGCCAAAGTATTGGAGCTTCAGCCCATGTATGTGAGTTATTATGGAAGTCAGTGTAACAGCCCCAGCATACCTAGAGTATATGGGTTAAATTGAAATATAACTTTGGTCACAGCATAGGCACCAGCTCCCTGGCCTGGTCCTATCCATTTGTGACCTGTAGTCATTTCAGGCTTCCAGGACAGGACAGATAAACTGGGGGAAGCCAGTGCCCAGTGCTTCACTCACAGGCACTGCCCATGGTTCTGATCCAGTTTCTCCTCTGGCTGCCACCTCTCCCACTGAAGCCTGTCTGATGCCCTGAGCATCTACACTTTATTTCGCAGAACAAGGTTGGCTGGTAGAAATCCTGGGACCAGGGTGATCGTGACCTTGTCCTACTGCTCCCCGCCCCTAACCCTCCCAGGACATCCCACCCCTACAGAAATGCTGTCCACCTCTTTGGACCCACATAGTCCAAGCCCCGAGTCAAGGCAAGACTCGTGGGAGGCTGTCTGGGGTCTGGAGACTCCTGGTGTGGTTGGAAGCCGCAGGATCTGAATCCAAAGACATGAGTGTGGATCATGGTCTGAGTGGTGTATCCTAACAGTTCTGGGAGCTTGTTTTGCTCATGAGCCAAATGCTAAATCTTGACATCCTAGGCTGGTAGTGAAAACCAAGTGAGAGAAGGGATGTGAATCCACTTTGTAACCTGTAAAGTGCTGTGCCTGTGCCGTAGCACATGAGATGAGAGCATAGTCAAGAATGAGGCCTGCCTGGTTTCATGTTCAGGCTCCACCACGCATTGACTGTTGGATTTTGAAGGGGAGGTGAAACCTCTCTGAGTTTGTTTCCTCACCTGAAAACAAGGTTACGAAAAGTGCCTTCTGTGGGTTCATCAAGAAGCTTAAATTAAATCTTATGCAAATGCTTGGCATAAGCCCCCACCTAAGGTATACTCAATAAATGCTAGCTATAATCATAATCATTCAGTTCAGTTCAGTTCAGTTCAGTCGCTCAGTCGTGTCCGACTCTTTGTGACCCCATGAATCGCAGCATCATAATCATTAGGAAATATAAAACAGTTTTTTTTTAAGGTATATCTTTTTTTCTTGGCCATGCCACATGGCATGTGAGATCTTAGTTCTCCAACCAGGGATCAAACCCACATCCCCTGCACTGGAAGCACAGAGTCTTAGCCACTGGACCACCAGAGGAGCCCCAGAAAAATAAAAGAGTTTTGCTTAAAGTTGTAATACAAATAAGGATCGACTAAGGACACCACCCTTCCCCAGAGGGGCATTCTGAATGGGCAAGGTGCTTCTCCTCTCAGATTCACGGCCCTACCATCACCTGATGACTGGGAATAATGACCACCCCCCACAGAGCTGTCATCACTGATAAGGAAGACAGTGGTTTCATAAAGGAAATCACTTTGTGGACTGTCGAGCTGTTTTTATTTGGGGGGTGTTGAGGGTAGTGAAGTAACTTTCTGATCATCTTCCTGTTTATGATCTCAGTTCTTCTGGGCCTTCTTATAACTTCACCTTTTCCCCACTCATCTCCATCCTCTCTCCACCTCCTCTCCTGGGGCCCTGGGGGAAAGGGATGTTTTTAAGCAACAAAGCACGTTGACCAGTAATGTTTTATAACAACACAGGTAAGCTTATAGAGCTTACCTGTAAAAGGCAAGTCAGAGGAGTTGCTTTGGAATAGAATTTAGTAACAGTTCAGAACATCCCTGCTCAAATAGCAAGCCCACAGATAGTCAGGAGGGCACATGATGGTGGTAAGACAGTTTTCAAAAAGGTAAGGTCAGCATTCTTGTGCAACTATAAAATGAAACTTAGCAGAGATTATATTCAACTCATGATATAGTGAAGGTACCAGTAAGATATTTAGAGCAGTCCAAAAAGCATTTGAGGAGCTAGGGGCTCATAAGCAATTTAGTGTTAGGACAAGGTTGATAGGTACAGAACTAGCTGATAATCCTACATGACGATGAACCATAACCTTTGGGGTTGTCTTTTTCAAAATGACAAAAACTATCTGCATGGGTGTCACTACTGGACAAAAATCTACAAGTTAACATGGAACTCGGCCGAGTTAAGAAGAGCACAGAGGGAACCTCCCTAGATCCTTGCAGGGACGGGATAGAGTGGGGACACTCATGCTTCACCCTGTGACATTGAAGGGTGTGCCACCCCCGTCTGCCTTACATCCAAGTTTTGGATTTTTTTTTCAACAATTTCGGTAAATACTTTTCTCACTTCACCTACATGATGCTTATAATGGCCCTGTTGGGGCAAAAAGGTCAGGGAAAACCTGTTTCCAGAGGAGAAAACTGAGTTAGTTACACAGGAGAGAGAGAAGCTGGGCTTCCTAATTCTGAGTCTGGTGCCCGTCCGGAAACTCCATCTCACACTTGGCCTTCTCAGTTGCCCCTCGTCTCAGCCCCGCATTACTCTCAGTGGCATTTGTCTCTTTTCAGACTTCCCTTGGGCTTCACTAAAGGTAAAGGAGGGAGGGAGGGAGGCACCTGCAGCCCCCACCCTTTACATCCCAGAGGGCTCCTGGTCTCATCTCAGTCCTTTTAAGTCCCCGACACAATTCAGTGGCACAGCATCGGGTGAACCACATCCTGCTATCCTGAGCCAAAGAAAATTGTCCAGACACTTTATCCCCTGCTCAGGAAAAAGGACAGAAAGGAGGCCGCATTCCAGGAACCCATTTTTTTAAGTGGTGGCTCCTTTCAAGCTCTGCTCTTCTCAGCTACCGTGAGCTACTTTGCTATCTTTCATCTGCAGCTGCATCCACATCAGAGAAACCTACTGTTTACAAACCAGAATGTCTCATTTGAAACTCTTGCTCTGGTTGATGTTTTTCCCCCACATCAACAAACAAGAGAATCATTTTCTGTGCTGAGGGTGAGCTGGATCTGCCTGGCCCCTGGCTGGATGGCATGCCCGCCCTGGACAAATGACTGCTCGTTGTGTTAAACAGGCAGCCAGGGAACTGGCTGTGAGTGTGGTCCAGTGGCCCAAATTGGTTTCTTCCTTGCAAGGCCATTTATTTTTCTCACCCACGGACTTCTGTTGCCATAGAAACCATCTCACTAGCAGGATGGAGCACAGGCCAACCCTGCTTTCTGCACCGTCAGAGAGGCAACGTTTATAATCATGAAACAAAAGAGGGAGTAAGAAAGTGTATGGGGTGGGGGCTTCCCTGGCGGTCCAGTGGTTAAGACGCCACACTTCCAATACCAGGGGTGTGGGTTCGATCCCTGGTTGGGGAACTGAGATGCCACATGCTACACAGGAAGGCCAAAAAAAAAAAAAAAAGCAACTATACTCCAATAAAAATTAATTTTAGAGAAAGAAACTATATGAGGTGTGCAGTTTAAAAAGTAGTTCCTCTAAAAGTTTCCAAGAACTCTGAAGTGGGTAAAACAATTTTTTGAGAATGTCTGATTCAGAGCACGTTTATACAGGGGTACTGACAATAGCAAACATTCAGAGTATAATAAGTGCATGCTAAGCCCTTGAGTGCATAGACCATTTAACCCTCTCAGTGACTCCATGCACCTGGGGGTGCTTACTGTCCCCGTGACACAGACAAAGAAGCAGACTCCGCGATGCAGTCACTGACCCAAGTCCAGCAGAAGAAAGGGACAGGACTGGGATCAAAACCAGCCCTCTGACCCCAAAGCCTGGACCTCCTGACTTGAAACAGCTGCCTTCTCTTCATCTCTCTTCATGTCTCTGTTGTAGCCTCGCTCTTCAAAGGCGCTGGACCCCATTGTCCATCCAGCGTCCACCATTTTTGTTTGATCATGTCATCCTTTTTGCCACCAGCCATAAGCCTCTCTGTAATATCCCACACAATGAGGGTTCCGTAGAACAGGATACGGGCCACTCCGATCCAGGCCAGTTTTCTCATCTCACAGAGGACTAACGTAGGCTGGGCAGGGAAGAAGTTGCCTCTAGCTGCACAGCTAATAAATGTCAGAGCTGGCACCAGAGGGCCAGCCCCTCGCCCTGCAGGCCAGAACCCGGCTGCACTGAGCTGCCTTACACCACTGTTTCTAAACCAAACCCTGAGCCAGCAGTTAGCTCTCCTGGCCAAGCATTAGGACTAAGCCCCTTGTAGGATGGCTGTTAAATCAGCCAGAATAACAATAGGGCTCAAGCGGGCAGGGTAATTCACCAGAGAGGAAACACTCCCACAGAGCTCCTGTCTCAGGCTTTGTTGCCTCGGGGGTCAACCTGAAACCATCCAGTGATGAAGCCTGATTCATAAATTGTTTACCTCCGCCCAAAACTTCGAATGACTTAAATATTAAGTGTAAGGGACCATTGTGTTTCAACTAGTAGGATCCAACAGGTCAGAAATGAGAGGCAAGGTTTTCTACGCCAACAGCTATAGGGAGCAAAGTTACACCCATGAATCAAAGTTCCCTGGCTCAGACAATGAGATGGCAGTGAGCATCGTCTTGGTTTTCCATTTTAACATGAATCTAACACCAAATAGGCACAGACACGAGCATGCAACCCTCCAAACACATGCCACATGACTCTTACTCCCCAAGCTGTGAAGGTGTATTAGAACAGCATAGTACGTGAAAACTCCAAGCAGGCGGCGTGGAGCTGGGTGTTATCATGAGATGAACCAGTGGGGGAGCAGAGAAATAATGTGAAGAGTAACTGATTCTTTCCATGTCCATCTTTGAATTCCAACACTAGCAATGATGGTAGCCTCACAACTTGTCTTTTTCCCACTTAGAAGCAGAGAGGGTAGAGGCATCACGCCCTAAAGAGCATGCTCAGACTGTGACACCTTGCCATCCAGCTCTTTTGTACCTTTCTGCCCTTTCACACCTGCTCCTTCTGCTAGGAATTCTCTTCTCCTTTCTCCTGCCTACATACATTGCACAGCCCCAGTTCTGAGCCACCTCCTCCAAGAAGCCTCCCTGATTTCCCACTCAGGTTACCCTTCCTCTGTGCTCCTGAAGTCTATAATAATGCAAAATAATAGCAGCCACCATCTGTGGTGCCTAAGGTGTTTGGGCACATCACATGCATTATCTCTGTACCCATTTGACAGGTAAGGAAACTGAGGCTTAGTTTGTCCAAGGTCACGCAGCTGCTAAATCATGAAGCTGAGTTTGAAATCCAGGTCTCAGGCTCCAAAGTCCGTGTGTTTCTACCACATAATAGACAGCTGCCCTTGCCTCAAACTTACCCCTCCCAGGAAGTGTGTGTTTCTTCACCTCCCACTAGACTGTGTGTTGCTCCAGGGCACCACAAGTCTCATAGTGTAAGAGACTTGCCTGGCACACAGCAGATGCTAAATAAATGCTTCAGTGAGTCACAATTCGTGGAATGAGAAGCTTATCCCTTTATCTTACTGGTTGATGGAGCAATGCTTCTATAAAATCCTAGTACACATGGCCAGTCCCCCCAAGTCAGTCCCTATCCCCAGCATAGAATCAAGTCAGTTTCTCAGCTGGCAGATCCATTTGCTAACCCACTGCTTCACGTCCTGTGAACCTCCTGGAAATTTCCTTCAGATACAGATTCCTATTCAAAAGGGCTGAGGCCCTCAGAGATGCAGCATTTCCTGCAAGCTTCTGGTGATGGAACTGGTGAAGATACCACTTTGGAATCTAAATGCACCAGCCCAACAGCAGTCAATGCACTTTTGTTACCTTTGGCTGGTAATGAACAATAAAACCTGTCTCCCGCTTTGTTCTCTCTCCAAAGGATGACCAGATTTCAAATGCTTCTGACTGTCCATGATTTAGCAAAATATTTAAGTTATGCTTTGAGTTATAAACATTTGGCAGCTTGAACATTTGTTTGTGCCTGTAGCTTTGGTTTAATCACACCCTATCAATAAATCACAAATAAATGAGAGAGAAGAAACACTCACTGGAAGATTCCATTCCAGTGACAAGTGGGTCAGGGGAGTGGGTGAGGGTGGGGGAAAGAAGCCGATGAACCCCCAGTGCATTTTTATGGGAAGGGCTCCGCCCTTCCACACCTGCCTACCCTGTGGCCACTTTCCCGGCTGGTCTCCTCTGTTCCTGGTAAACAGTAAAGCCATGGCTTATTCATCTCGAGCCCTTTGAACCCCACACAATTGCTTTACCAGCATGCCAAGTCTTTAGAGGTCAAGCATCTCCGGTCCAAGACGTTTGGAAGGAACACACCCTCTTCTCTGTCTCCTTCTCCAGATGTCGCTGGGCCAGCAGCAGTCAGCAAGAGGTGTGCCTTGTCTGAGATGCAAGGGGACGTGTTCGGGCTTTGAGCCACATTCATGGAGGTAACGGAGTTTGTCAGGAGAGGCTCTGCCTGCCTTCATTTCTTGGCTGTCCTTTCTGGGAACCCTGGACTGCTTAGGGTGCATGGGTTGTTGGCTGACTGGCGCGGGAGTGAACGCATTCTTGCTTGGCTTAATTCAAAAATGACAGAAAAGCCCTTGAAAGGAGCCAAGACGAAGAAGGAGTTCAGGCTTTATAAACCATTTCCAGGTGGAGGCGAGGATGCGTGGGGAAGCGGTGGGCAGTTGTTAGCTGCTGCCTGGTCCACGCTGGGTAGACCCATCTGTCCTGGGGTTTGGTGTGTGGGCTTCAGCTTCCCCTCCTGCACCATCAGCACCCCCAGGCTTCTGATCTCAAAGTGCCCCGGCGACCGAAATAAAAGTCCCTATGTCTGGAGCACTTGAAAGCCAGGGCCTGGTTTCACGTCCATGCGGGAGGACGGTGAGATCTAGCTTGGACGTGGATTCGTGGCATTGTTCTTTTGTTTTGTCTCATTGTTTTTCACTGAGGACACACAACAAGAGGTATTGCTGCCATTCTGCATAAGTCTCAGGCACTGTTTACATCAGCATCTGTGTAGCTGGCACCCCCTGGAGGTGCGCAGGGCACAGTCTGAGGGGGCCATCCCCCTACCCATGGGAGAGAGAGGCTAAGCTCTGTAGGGCATGACAGCTTAAAAGGAACTTTTGTCTCCACTGCCAGAGGGTGGCCTTGGGCACTCAGAAAGGGAACCCATCTCTGGAGGCGTTTATCTCAGAGAAGTTGATTTCCACCATGAGATGGCAGTAACAAAAATATACACTGAGCTGAGCTACATCTCTTCTACTTGAACGTTGCAGTAACCCTGAGCAGAAGGTGTTAGTATGTCCATTTTACAGATCAGGAAACTGAGGGTGGGTAATGAGTGCCTGGCAACTGTGGAGCAGACTTCAAACTCAGGTCTGTGAGTAAAGCCCCGTGCCATGCTGCCAGCCATTCTGCACAGAGTCCTGACGTCCAAGATTGTTCCTGACTCTGCTCCCAGACATTCCGCACTTCAGAGGAGCTCATCTGGGCTTCCGGATGCCAGGGACCATCTAGGTCCTCCAGTCCGACTCTCGTCCCCTGCACCAATTACCCCACAGCTAGGACATCCTCTCCCCACACATCTGTTTTGGCCATGTGAGCTCTTTCTGGCCTTAAAGAGGGTCTGCCTGCCCATCGTCTCACCCCACTAGTCCTGACGCTGCCATCAGGGTGTCAGAGGACAAGGCTGGCGCTTCATCAGTTCTCCCTGAAGACAAGAGATGGTGCCTCCCTTTCAGAGTTCTTAGGCCCAGGGGATAGTGTTCCCTAAATGTACACATGGAGTCAGTTCCTTCCCTTCTCGCAAGGTGCACAGGCCCATGCTGCCTGTTGTTAGGCCTCTGAGAATGGGTGTATGGGATATTCTCTCTGGTTTCCTAGTTGTTTATAGCAGGAGGGCAGTTCTGGACACTGTTCCTCTCGGCTGGGAGTGGAAGCCTCTCAGCATCATTTCCATCCTCACATTTTCTCCTCATCCTACTGGTTCCCAGAACATCAAGTGAACTTTAATTGAGAAATACAGACTTCAGCCTGTAGGTTCTGCCTGTCCAGGACACAAGCCACGTGGCCTCCCATGACAACTATTTGACTTGGCCCTGGAGACAGTCTGTCGTGAGTGAATGAACTGTGTTCTAGTCAATCTTCACTGAGGGCCACTGAAACTCAACTTCCTCACCGTGCTCATGTGTCCCCAAGTAATCGCCTGCTTCCGAATCTTGTATAAAAACTGCCCATAGGCCATATGGAAGCAGCTGATGGACTGAATTTGCCCAGTGGGCTATACGTTGCCAACCCCTGGTGTAGACAAAGCCTGAGTTTACAGATAGGAAACTCTACAGGAGCCTGTGGCAGGCTCGTGTTCAGGGGGAGATTACATCCCAGTGTCACGCCTCTTCCACAATTTCACGTTGCCTGTGCCAGCCTGAAGAAGTGGCACTGTGTACTGCTGAGGATCTCTGCAGATGCGTGCATGTCCTCTGCAACCTGGGTGCCTGGAAAGAGCAGGAATGGGACCAAGGAGGTGTCCTTCTCATCTATAACGTCCCAGAATGAGTCTGGCAACGAAAACAGCACAAATAAAGGAGAAATAATGTTGATACAAAGAACATCTCCTATTTCTCAGCATTTCCCGTTTCAAAGTATTCTGCATCCCAGCACCTCTCATAGCATCCTGAGCATCTGCGTGAACCAAAAGCACCAAAGGGCAGCTTCCTCCCACAGGTCCAAGTGCGGAAGGTTTGCGGATGTCAGAGGAGCCCATGGGACTCTGGGCCTCCCTTCCCTTCCTTCCTCTTCCTCCTCTCTCCTTCTGGCTCTGCTGCTGCCTCACCCCCATAGACCAGAAGTGCCCTCAGCAGTCTCCTTAAAGGAGTCTCTGCCATGCCTGGCGCTTAGAGAATACTATGGGTCACGCATGTGCACACATTCTCAGTTGCTCCTCATGTTCGAGTCTTCATGGCCCCTTGGACTGTAGCCCGCCAGGCTCCTCTGCCCATGGGATTTCCCAGGCAGGAATACTGCAGTGGGTTGCCATTTCCTTCTCCAGGGGATTTTCCTGTCTCAGGTATCAAACCCATGCTCCTGCATCACTTGCACTGGCAGGTGGATTCTTTACCACTGAGCCACCTGAAAAGCCCATTGGTCGTGAATAAAATGCTCTAATTGCATAAAACAAGCAACCCCTTCTCATGAGAATGAAAGAAAAGCCTTCTGTATTTGCTACCTACCATCTTTAAGGTGCTAATTTATCTTCAGAGATAATTTCCCTGAAGTTATCGTTGAGCTTGTCGATTTTAAGATGTCCCAAATGACATGCAAAATGCCAGGCTGGATGAAGCACAAGCTGGAATCAAGATTGCCAGAAGAAATATCAATAACTTCAGATATGCAGATGACACTACCCTTATGGTAGAAAGTGAAGAGGAACTAAAGAGCCTCTTGATAAAAGTGAAAGAGGACAGTGAAAAAGCTGGCTTAAAACTCAACATTCAAAAAACTAAGATCATGGCATCTGGTCCCATCACTTCATGGCAAATAGAGGAGGAAACAGTGGAAACAGTGACAGACTTTATTTTCTTGGGCTCCAAAATCACTGCACCACCATCACGCTGATGGTGATGGCAGCCATGAAATTAAAATACACTGACTCTTTGGAAGAAAAGCTGTGACAAACCTAGACGGCATATTAAAAAGCAGAGACATTACTTTGCTAACAAAGATCCATATAGTCAAAGCTATGGTTTTTGTCAGTAGTCACGTATGGATGTGAAAGCTGGACCATAAAGAAAGCTGAGCACCAAAGAATTGATGCTTTCAAACTGTAGTGTTGGAGAAGACCCTTGAGAGTCCCTTGGACTGCAAGGAGATCAAACCAGTCCATCCTAAAGGAGATCAGTCCTGAATATTCACTAGAAGGACTGATGCTGAAGGTGAAGCTCCAGTACTTTGGCCCCCTGATGCGAAAAGACCCTGGTGCTGGGAAAGATTGAAGGTGGGAGGAGAAGGGGACAACAGAGGATGAGATGGCTGGATGGCATCACTGACTCGATGGACACGAGTTTGAGCAAGCTCTAGGAGTTGGTGATGGACAGGGAGGCTTGGCGTGCCACAGTTCATGGGGTCGCAAAGAGTCGGGCACGACTGAGTGATTGAACTGAACTGGCTGAAATGGGAGCCCACTGAATGTAAGCTGGAAGCTTCTCCTCAAATAATGCTTAAACAGTTGTCTGTTCTCCTGAACACCACACTGCACACCGTGTGTTAAAAACAAGAAGAAGCCTTGCACTGAAGAAATGTGTTTAACCCTCTCTAGCCCGCTGTCCTCCAGACTCATCAGCGATGAGCACTTTCCACGTGCCACACCCTGACTCCCAGGGGAACTGGTCCTGGCAGCAGAACCACCCCAGAGTGGATGCAACTCGCATGGCCCACCCTGGTTCTACCTTACGTTACAGTTTCCACCCGATCGTCTCTCTGTCTCCCATGCCCACTGCAGTCTCCTTGAAGGCTGCGATGGGGCCTCCTCCTCTTCATATCAGGCTAGGGTTTCTCCACCTCAGCACTACCAACAATAGGGGCTGGATGGTTGTCTGCCGTGGAAGGAGCTGTCCTGTGTATTGTAAGATGTTTAGCAGTAACCCTGGCCTCTACACAGGCACCAGAGCACCCCACTGGGACGATCAAAAATGTCTCCATGGTTTAGTCGCTGAGTCATGTCCGACTCTTCCGACCCCATGGACTGTAGCCTGCCAGGCTCCTCTGTCCACAGGATTCTCCAGGCAAGAACACTGGAGTGGGCTGCCATTTCCTTCTCCAGATTGTCTCTATGCTCAGCCATAAAAAAGAACAAAATAATACCGTCTGCAGCAACAGGGATGGACCTAGAGATTGTTGTACTGAATAAAGTAAACCAGACAGAGAAAGACAAATATCATATGATGTTGCTTATATGTGGAACCTAAAGAAAAAGGTACAAATGAACTTATTTACAAAACAGAAACAGAGTCACGGATGTAGAGGACAAACTATGGTTACGTGGGGATAAGGTTAGGGGAGGGATAAACTGGATACCAGGACTGAGATATACACACTATGATATATAAAATAAATAACTAATAAGAACCTGCTGTATAGCACAGGGAGCTCTACTCAGTACTCTGATGGCCTATATGAGAAAAGAATCTAAAAGAATCTTGAAAAAAAAAAGAGTGGATATATGCCTATCCATATGTAAAACTGATTCACTTTGCTATACAGCAGAAACACAACAGTGTAACTTAACTAGACTCCAATAATTTTTTTTAAAAAATGTCTCCAGATATTGCCAAATGTCCCCTGGGGACAGTTCTGACCACGGCTGCGAACCACTGATGTAGAGCATCAGGGTAAGCTTCCCAGAGCCCCACAATCAAAATTTGTGCTAACTGATTAAATGCATCCATCTCCTGAGTTTTGAAGAGAAAGGGAGGCTTCCTCTGAGCAGGCCGGGCTGTGACGCGCTCGGGCGAGTGCCCTGACATGTCCCCGCTGAGCCCTGCCCCATCCCACCCCGCAGGTTGTGATGCCGCTCACTTGACCTAACCAGCTCTACATGCGTGTGTTCCAGCATCTGAGATGCAGCCTGCCTAAGGAGCCCCGGCCAGGAAGGGAGGGGAGCGCTTTTCCTCTCACTCTGGGAATTCTGGATAGCTAAACCTTAACAGCATGACACAAAGCCGCCAACTGCTTTTGTTTTTAATTGTCAGAGGGAAGCATCAGGCTTTCAAGTCAGCCTACGAAGCCTCCCCAGGACGCTTTTTCTTCTTCCAGCCCCAAGACGAAGGCTTGCCAAAGGATGTCAATCTCTCTAGCCTGAGGGGTTTAAGCTTATCCTCTTTCCTCCCAAGTCCTGTCCACCAGTTTCTTGAAGAAAATTTCCAACTGTATTTTAACTTCAGGATGCGTGCTAAAGTGTTTACAAATTGCTGAAGCTCTGAGACTCATGAATCTTGGGAGACAATTTCAATAATTCTTTACAGCAAGAATCAGCAGACTTTTTAAAATAAAGAGCCAGATAGCAGATATTTTAGGCTTTGCAGACCTCTGACTGCTTTTGTAATTACTCACTTGCTATTGCCACCCAAACGCAGTCACAGACCACTAAATGAACGGGCATGGCTGTGTTCCAATAAAACTTTATTTACAGAAGCAAGTTGTGGGCCAGGTTCAGCCCACAGGCTATGAAGATTCCTGACCTAGAACATCTCCAATGACGAACCAGCCTTTGCTACCCCAATGTGGTGGAAAGTTTCTCAAGAGAAAAATTGTGCTGTTCTTTTCACCAACAAAAGTCGTACCAAATTCCCCAGAGACAGATGGATAGGAAGACATTGAGGTGCTGATTCCAAAGGCCTTTTGGTCTCCGGTTACCATTTGTCTGCTGCTAACCTTTTCAAGTTACTAAAGTTAAACTTTGCGCTTGCTTTCCAAAGCGTAGATGCTGCCAGCGGGAGACTTTGCCTCTCTTTTCTGGAGGTTGATCTCACTTGTCCCCATCCCACCCTTCAGGAAAATATGCAAGTCATCAAATGCAGCCAAGAGGACCACTGCTTGAGCTCTGACCTGGAAGATGATCGGAAAATTGGCCGCTTGCTGATGGACTCCAAGTATTCCACGCTCACAGCCCGGGTGAAAGGCGGGGACGGCATCCGGATTTACAAGAGGAACCGGATGATCATGACCAATCCCATTGCCACAGGGAAAGATCCCACCTTTGACACCATCACCTATGAGTGGGCTCCCCCTGGAGTCACCCAGAAACTGGTAAGACAGCTTCCTGCAACCAAGGGGTTATTTCCCTTCTCTTGTAAATAGGAGTCATGCCAGGGGTTCCTGAATGTCAAAGACAAGGGAACACAAGTGCAGGGTTATAAGAATGGTAGGAGTAGCTATGGTTTCATAGCTGCTTTTACCTCTGGGATCCTGAAGTGAAAACTATCTGGGCCTCATTTTTCCTCATCCATGAAATGGGTAGAGGTGTTCATGGGAATTCCAGCTGCAGTACACAGTTGCTTATGGTTCCCTTTGGGCTCTATGCTTCTGAATAGAGGATGCTTTATCCTTCAGAATTCTCAAAGTGCTTTTCTTCATCCACAAGTTGTTCATTTTCCCTCAGAGTGGTCTGGGATGTGCCTTTTGCAAGCCTAGGGGAGAACACAGGAACACTCCTCTCTTCTCTCTAACTCCTGGGCTTGGAAGGGAGTTATGCCAGTTTACTTTACATAACTCTGGGGAAATGGCACCCAGAGAAGGACAAGGCCTAGAGAGAGCAAGTGACTTGCACAAGTCACCCCTCTTCAGCTTCCAAATAAAAGGACCCAAGGAAAGTCCCCATGAACAGGCCTCACCCCAGACAGTTAAGTTGGGAAGCTCCAGATAGCTGGGTCAGAATCATCAGACATGAGAATTTAAATGAACATCCCACACAGGCCCCTTCAAGACCCAGAGCAGTGGACTAGCGCCCCTCAAATTTCCACAAGTGCAGAAACTATCTGGAGAGCTTGCAGGAACACACCCAGCAGGCTCGGGGCTGGTGTGCCAAGCTCCCGGTCATGCTGAGGCTGCCAGCTCCTAGACCACACCTGAAGTAGCAAGGACCTGGGTGATTTCTGCAGGTCAATGAGATTTTTTAAAGCCCTGCAAGGTTAGCAATGCAGACCTGCCACTGAATCCCATCCCTCCTGGGAGAAAAGAAGTGCCTTTCCAGTCCTGTGTGGCCTGGCCCTGCAGGCTCCTCCCGCAGCTCCTGCCATGCCCCTCACTCAGTACCGGGCAGTGCGCTGACCTGCCTTCCTGCCCTGGACTACTCTAGGCTCTTGCCCTCCTCAGGGTTTGCACATGCTGTTTCCTCTATTCGAAACATCCTTTCCTCGCTCTCTGTATAGTTGGGTCCTTCTGTCAATCAAGTCTCAGACGGGCCTCACCACACAACCCCATCTACAGTTGACATCACTCATCCCACTAGATATTTTTCTTCCTCTCTCCATGCTCCATGGTCTCCTTAGAAGATCTTTTTTTTAATTAATTTATTTTTTAT
The DNA here is from genome assembly GCA_006408675.1 of Madoqua kirkii. Taxonomy (NCBI): domain Eukaryota; kingdom Metazoa; phylum Chordata; class Mammalia; order Artiodactyla; family Bovidae; genus Madoqua; species Madoqua kirkii. Next base: position 17,542 of record SJYC01028034.1, on the reverse strand, counting down.
TGAGGGATAATTGCTTTACAGAATTTTGCTATTTTCTGTCAAACCTCAACATGAACAGCCATAGGTATAGCCTTAGAAGCTCTTATTGCAAGCTGTCCTTGTCTCATGCAAGCCTGTGCTTCATTACACCCAGAGCATGCATACACGTGTCCTGTGCATGGTGCATCCTTCACCTCACACTGCGCACAGTGTGCAGCGGGCTTGATGAGTATTTGTGCCCACATGCCCTCCCAGCCAGTGACACTCCATGTGTGGTCAGTGAGTGGGCTGGCCCTGCTCCATAAAAATCCTTGTGACTGGCCCACAAACAGAAGCTCAGGAATTGAGAATAAATATCGGGAAACCTCTGTGGCAACTGACATCCAAGGGCGTGATGGCCAAACAGAGCTCTCGTGTGCACAGCCTCCTGTGGCCTGAGAACCATCTCACCAGGCACAGTGAGCCCACAGATCGTCCTGCAATTCAAACCACCCAGCAGAACCCCCAAGCAAACCTTGGTTCTTTACCGTAGAAGGTTCAAGCCTGGAGTTTAAGGAGGAGGGGTGCAGAAATCCCTTCTAGATAAAGGAAAGAGAGACAAAGTTTTGGGTTTTTTATTTTTAAGCTTTGCTTTTTGAGAAGCATACTTTCAAAGAACATGAGATGCCTGAGCTTGGCCACCTGGTGAGGTAGGGGTCAATTTACCTGTGAGGAGACACAGAATGGTTCACTGCCCTTTGCCAGCATAAAGGGATAGGCAGGGGCAGGTCAGGGGCCACAGAGGGAGGCACTGAATGACAGCAGTGCCAGGTTCCCGTGGTTCCGAACACAGGTCTGCCTCCAGCACCCGGGCCCAGGTGAGCCATCACTGGGTCTCCGAGATGTTACTGGAAAGTAAAGCAAGAAGCTCATAAAAGAGCCGGCTGTGGGCGACAGGAACTGGCTGGTGAAAACCTCAAATGCTTCGGCCCCAGCCTAATCAGAGGAAGGCATCGTCGGGCTGTGATTAATGCCGGCTCATAAAACCGCACGGGATAAAGGCCCTTCTGTCTGCCCTGTGTCTGGCCTGCCGGAGCAAGTCGCATTTCTGAGATTGGATGACTCTCCTCCCACTCACCCTTCCAACTTTTCCTTAAATTACCAAGAGATCGGAACTGACTACATTTTGGAAATGGCCTGAATCTTGCTCTTTATCACCCTTCCCAACCAGAATAAATACCAGAGAAACTCTTGAGCTTTTAAAGACTAAAGTCATGATAAACCTAACTGCTAGCATTTATTGAGTACATACTATGAGCCAGGCGCTATGCTAAGAGCTGTACACGCATGGAAAGTGTTAGCTGCTCAGTTGTGTCTGACTCTTTACAACTCCATGGACTATGGCCCACCAGGGTCCTCTGTCCACGAGATTTCCCAGGCAAGAATACTGAAGTGGATTGCCATTTCCTACTCCAGGGGATCTTCCCAACCCAGGGATAGAAGAACCCAGGTCTCTAGCACTGGCAGGTGGATTCTTTACCGTCTGAGCCATTGGGGGGGGGGGGTGCATTACTGCTCCCATTTTACAGAGAAGCAAACAGAGGCTGGGGAGGAGTCCATGCAGGACTGGCACTCTCATGTGCCATCGTCTACCCCTGAACCCAGCGCAGACACCACTGCTCCCACTGAGCCCTGTTGGACCTCAGCATCCTCAACACTGCACTCTAGGCTGCCAGGACTGACCAGGATTCGCATGGAATGTGAAGCCCATTTACTGTCCTTGTCTGACAGCTGGAGAAGATCAGGAAAAGGAAAATCGGGACTGGGTCTTCTGACCTCAGAGTCCATGTGTGTCCTACTACCCAACCCTGGGAAAGAGCACCTTTCTCCTCCATTCTTATCTCTGATCTTTTGATTTCTCTCCTGGAAAAGCCTGATTCTGGGAACCTCTTTCCCAAGAATTCTCTACCAGAGAGCAGAGCACCAAATGATTCAAAAAGGTCATCCAGTCTTAAACCAAAGATTGGTTTAGGACCTAAAGCAGTCTCTCCAACTGATTTGAGAAAAGGCCTCTTGTTAAAGGTTTTGGGAATGTGACCTTGGTTGGCTTCCTGGAGAGATCGCTGATTCTGACCCAGTCTCTCTTTCCATCGCCCCCTTCCCAAGTCCATGCCAATTGATGGCAACTGTCTGAGAGCTATGTTGAGGTGGGTTCTGAGACCCTCACTGGGGTTATTATTAATGTCTGCCATGTGTGAGTGAGTAGGGAGTGGTAGCATAGGCCTCAAGCCAGCCAGGATCACGAAACACAACCAGATGCTGGGGCCTTGTCAGTGCAAAGGCAGAGAGCTGGTACCCAGCTGGGGCTTTCAGCTACAATAGGAAAAGTAGGTCTCTGTCTCCAGGATGCCAGCCAGGCACCCCTTAGCTCTGCAGGTCACACACACGGTCTCAACCACAGGGATGATTTATAAAGTCATGCAGGGAGGGGTACAGGCCCTAGGAGGTGGGAGCCAAACAGAGATCCAGGGCCTGGGTACCCTGGCACCAGGCAATGCCTCCACAGAAGGCAGCAGCCACGGCCATGGGCATCAGGCCATCCCGCGGGAGGATAAGGGTCAGGGTTGGGCACAGAGGTGGAAAACAGAAGATAAACAATTCACGTTTCACACTTTCTCAAGCTGTGTGGCCCTGACCTTTATCTCCCCATACCTGGGACCCACCCAAGTGTACAATTTCTACTCATTTTAAAGAAAAGCCCGCCAGCAAACTAATGAAAGGCCAATCAGACAGTTATCCATGGCCACATTTATAGTCAGATGGCCTACCATCTATCCCAGCCATATCAGTGGGGAAATGTTATTGACCTGAGACCTTGTCGATTCTACTATTAGAAGGGGCCTTTGCATATTTTAAAATTAATAAACCATGAAATGCTTTCTGCCTATAAGGATTTAATTATACTTTGCTAAGAAAAGCGATTTTAAATGAGTTGTTTTTTTTTTTAATGAGAAGCATTGCCATGAGGTAAATGAAGTAAAAATCTTCAGTTTTTAAGGAAACAAAATCCATATTGCAGAGCCAGCAGATCTGAAATGAAAGTCTACTGAAATTATCCCATTCTCATCAAGTATGTGAAGCTGTAGTTACGACTTGGGGGAGAGGAGAAGCTTGTTCAGGCCTCTCTTGGGTGCTCCCCAAAGATTCACTCCTTTCTTCCTTAAGACTAATCCTTGGGTTCTCCAGAAACCTGGAGAGCCCGGGTCTTGCCAGGGCTCAGATTTTCCATGCCGGGATGCATGGGAATCACGGTGCTGGGCTTCCCCCTCCGCAGGGCCTTCAGTACATGGAGCTCATCCCCAAGGAGAAGCAGCCGGTGACCGGCACCGAGGGCGCCCTCTACCGCCGGCGCCAGCTCATGCACCAGCTCCCCATCTACGACCAGGACCCCTCTCGCTGCCGCGGACTTTTGGAGAACGAGCTGAAAGTGATGGAAGAGTTTGTGAAGCAGTATAAGAGCGAGGCCCTGGGTGTGGGCGAGGTGGCCCTCCCCGGGCAGGGCGGCTTGCCCAAGGAGGAGGGGAAGCAGCAGGAGAAGCCTGAGGGGGCTGAGACCGCCGCCCCGACCGCCAACGGCAGCATCGGCGACCCGTCCAAGGAATACGTGAGTCGGTCCCACCCCTCCGTCCATCCACCCATTCATGCCTCGGGTCTGGATGAAAATGCCCGGGTCAGGGCTGCAGGGTCAGGGCCCCAGCTCCAGGCCCTGTTCCTTCACTCCTGCGTTCATCTACGGTCGCGGCCCAGAGGCGGTCACAGACAAGCAGACCCTGCCAGCTCAGAGACAGGGCATCTCTCCTTGCTCGATGGTGAGGGTGGGCTTGGGGGAGGAGGGGAGGCCCCCTCTGGCCTTGCAAGAGTCACTAGGAGTCCCCCGGGCCTTTGGGCTCTTCAGGGGAGGCCTGTGTTGCCTGCAAGAGGTAAGCACGCCCTAAAAGAGGTGAGAGTCTCAGAGCACAGCGCAAAGGACTGAATGAAGTGCCAGGTGGCGATGGTGTGGTCCTGGGGGGCTGGCAAGGTCAGCAGAGGCACATTTCCTGAAGAGTCATGCACTCCATCCATCCATCACTCAAGGATCCATTAGCCTGTACTGTCTGCAGAGATCCAGGAAATTAAACAAGCAGAGGACCCTGTCCCCGTACTGGGATGTCAAAGACTTAGGACTTTACTCCAAGGGCCATGGAGAACAGTGGTGGGCTTGAGACCGGGGGCCACGTGGGCTATCTGCTAAGTTTCATGGGACCCCCAACCCCAACCCCCTCTACGTGACATTTGGAAATACAAGTCCCAATCCATTAAGCAAATCACCCGCCTTGCTGGCAACAGGTGAGAGTCACCCACATGACCCAGGAGCCCCAGGGAAATGCCCACCCAAATTATGCTGTCACTACATCGAGAAGGGGTCTCTCTTCCCTGTAGTAACTCACATTTGCTATCCAAAACCTGCGTCCTGCATTTCCAACGCCCACTCCACGGGCACATTCATTTGGGATTGCTATCCGATGAACTTGAAGACAAAAGGATGAAACGGATTTTCGCTAGCACAAAGTAGTGCTGGTGTTGAAAAGACCTGTTTCTCAGGAAGAATTCACACCCCAGGAGTTGATTTTTTAAAATTACATGCAGTGACCATGTTTTTAGAAACCAGCCCCCTGCCCAGCCCTGCTCTCTATCCGCCCTCCAGGAGCCATCGCCTCTTAACAGCTAAGTGCTGCGGAATTCCAAATTGAAAGTCAGCTTCTTTAAGTCTGTGACGTCTCCCAGTTGCCATTCCCAGGAGAGAAATGCTGATCTGAGAACGTATTTCATCCTGGATTCCACATGTTTGGACAGCGTGGAAGTAGGGCAGAGGCAGCCTAAGATCCCAGGTCCTTGGCAACAGTCAGCTCTAGGAAATGGCTCTGACACACTTTAGAAGCATTTAAGCAAGACCAGACAGTAAATAGGGAATCCACAGGAAGGTGATATTGGTGGGTTGGGCTGGTTAGGGAAGACAGACTTTTCCTTCCTTTGTAGTTGTTGTTGAGTTGCTAAGTCGTATCCAGCTCTTTGTGACCCCATGGACTGCGGCACGCCAGGCTTCCCTGTCCCTCACTATCTTCCAGAGTTTGTTTAAACTCGTGTCCATTGAGTCGATGATGCCATCCAACCATCTCATCCTCTGTTTCCCCATCTTCCTCCTGCCCTCTATCTTTCCCAGCATCAGGGTCTTTTCCAGTGAGTCAGTTCTTCACATCAGGTGGCCAAAGTATTGGAGCTGCAGCATCAGTCCTTCCAATGAATATTCAGGATTTATTTCCTTTAGGATCAACTGGTTTGATCTCCTTGCAGTCCAAGGGACTCTCAAGAGTCTTCTCCAGCACCATAGCCCCTTCCTTTTCCTAAACCTGGTCTTAATTAGATAATGAATTGTGTCACTAGTAGACTCACATCCGTCACCCCCTCTAGACACTGAGGTCCTGTCTTGTCCACCTCTGTAACCTAGGGCTACAAATCAAACCACCCCATCTCTGCAGCAGGTACCACTGATATACAAAGAAGGTGCCTGATAATTATGTGATGCATGAATGAATGAATGTTCAAACTAAATTGATCCTCTAAAGATGGGGACCACTTGGGTGGCTATTTTGCTTGAGAGGACAATGAGATTTCATGTTTACGTGCCTTAATCATCTTCTGTGTGTTACATGCTATGTTCACTACTTTCAGGTCTTGGATTAATTCAGACCATTACCTGGTGGGTGGATCTCACAAGCCCCCTATTATAGGTGGGAATTCCAAGGTGTCGCAAGTGGTAAAGACTCCACCTGCCAATGTAGGAGATGCAAGAGAGGCAGGTTCAATCCCTGGGTCAGGAAGATCCCCTGGAGGAGGGCATGGCAACCCACTCCAGTATTCTTGCCTGGAGAATCCCATGGACAGAGGAGCCTGGCAGGCTATAGTCCACGGGATTGCAAAGAGTCAGACATGACTCTTTGCACACATGTGTTGCAGGGGAGGACTCAGGGACTCAGAGAAGATAGGTAGCTTGTCTGAGGCCCCATCGTTTCTTGCGGGGGAGGGGAGTAGGCAGACTCCAGATCTGATACTCTTTCTACTGTGTGATGCTGAATATAAAACCCTGCCTGTTATCTGTATTTAACTCAGTGTTTATCTCCTCAAAGCCAAGGAGCAAATTTTATTAAGGTCACTAGTATCCTGCCAAGCTGTAGACCGTGTATCCCTGGCAGCCCCAACCCAGGGGGCAGCATATCAAGGGGACGTGGGTGCTGGCCGGCCTGTGTGCCGGGCTCTTCTTGTTCTCATAAAAGGGCAGCAGGACTCCTCCAAAGCCAAACGTCAGGCACAAACCTGCCTTTCGCTCCCCTGAGGAGGGAAATGGATTTGGCTGGAAGCCGTCAGGGCATTCAACCTAAGAACCTGGGGACAGGGAGGAAGCACAGAACTGACATCCCAGATCAGTGATGTATGAAAGAGGGACAAAAAGAAGGACAGGTGAGGTGTAGTACGCTAGAGCTCCGATTGTAACATGCCACGCTTTGCCACCCTGATGGTGAGCGTCAGGGCTGTTGCTGGCAGCCACCATTCAGTGGCCTTTGCTGAACCAAGGACAGTGCTCAGCAGGGGAGCATCTGCTGTAGAGCTCCCAGCCACCCAGCCACAGGAGGCGAGGCTGCGGGGTTCCAACCAACCTCTGCCAGCCCCCAAGCCCATCTTCCTGTTTCCCAAAGCTTATTGCCCAGAAAGCTCATGGATATGAAGCTATTAAAGGGCCATGTAGCCGTGTAAAGGGGACATCAGAGTGGACAAAATGAACAGGGTTTCTTTCAGGCTGGACTTCTCAGAGCCTTCAGAAGGCTATGGCAATGTCTAAAAGCACCTGGCACCCTGGCTAAAATCCAGCGGCCTGGGTCCACCCCAGACTAGCGGGTGCAGGTGGGCCCTGAGTATCAGCATTTCCAATACATCTCCAGGCCGATGCCAATGCTGGGCGGGGGGCCACCCTTTGAGAACTCTCCTATAGAGGGTTGAAAATGACCTGATGGATAAGGTCAGCCAAAACCATCTCAGCAATCTGTTAACCTGGTGAGGGTCCTCCAGACGCTAACCTGAGCATGTTCTAGACGTGTGTGGCCTCCCCCTCACCCAGCCTCGGGCGTCCAGCTCTGAGAATACTGTCAGCACTCTCGAGTTCCTTGAACTGCCCACGGGGAGTTCAGGGAACACTTGCAGGTAATACAGGCCCCCACTCTCTCCCGGCCCTGATCGCCCCAGCCGGGAGCTCACAGCACTCTGCTCTCAGCAGCCAGAAGCCGAGAGCCCTGCCCTCTGAGCCCCGCAGGTGCACCCCACGGCGGTCCTCCCGCTGCACCCCACGGCGGTCCTCCCCGGCACTCGCTCGGCTCCGTCCTGAGGCTGGGCAGCCTGTTACAGTGACGGCCTTCCTCGGAAACCTTGGGAGGGTCCCGGACCATGGCAACGCCAGGGTCGGACTGCCGACTCCTCCCTCCACCAACCTGACCAGACCAGAGGAGCATCCCCACCCAAGCCTGTTCCAAGTCATCCGTGTGGAATCCCTGCCACGGGCTGAGTGCTGGGTGAAGCCCAAGAGCGGGGGCGTGGCAGGAGCAGCAGGCCCTTGGCAGTGCCACCCTAATGCTCTGCTTAGGAGAGGTGGCAGCATGGGAAATGCCCGTGAGAGTCAGCCCTCTTCGTGAGGAAAATTCACACGGGAAAATCCCAGGTTCCAGCTTGTCCGCTGTCACTCTCACAGCAGGCCCTTTTAACCACTGGGGCCAAGTAATGCCCCCCCAATATTCAGCCTCCCTCTCTCTCCCTGAGTTGCCCCACTATGTGTGCGTGGAGTGGGGAGGGGGGCTGTCATTGCACAGCAGTCTCATTCATCTCTTTGAATCACCTGAACAACCAGTGAGAGAGGGTAGAGTTGTTATACCCATTTTATAGATGTGGAGTCTGAGGCCTGGAGAGGTTAACTGGTTTGCTAGTGAGATTCCAGCCCAGGTCCTTCTGCGTCACCACCCTGTGGGATCTCGGCAGGGTGGGGTCAAAGCAAAGGCGCGTGCACTTCTGTTTATTGGGGTGAGTGGCGATGTGTGGACTCACTCACAGCCCAGCCAGCATAGAATTTGGAGGCAAATCAGGAACAAGGGAAGGGCTTGTCTGCCCCACTCCAGCCCCAACTGCCGTGGGTTCCCAGGGGTCTTGGGGGCTTTGAAGCATCCCGTGGTCAGGAAGCTGCCCACCCCAGCAGCCTGGACTACTCCACAGCCACAGGCAGGGCCCGGCATCCAGCTCCCGACCCCTCCCACCTGGATGGATCCCACAGACACTGGACCTTGATGCACTGACCGTGAACGGCTCTACCAGACCATTGCCCTGCGTTTCCAGAGCCTACTGGATATGTTCTCAGAAATTAAATATACAGATTTCCTGGGCATGGTCATCCTGCCCAGGAATTTCCTCCCTTCTCTACACCCCAAACTTGTAACCGAAGAAAGAAGCAAGCAAGCCAGGACATAGCATTTAATGTCATCTCCGCCCTTCCGTATTTTTCATTCTTGCCAGGAGCCCCCCAGCTCCTGCCTCACAGGCCAGGCCATGGCCCCAGAGAAGATTAAAAGGAGAACAGACTGAAAGAAGCGAAAACATTTCTGGAAGTCGTAAAGATGTGTTCCTCAGGTCCCAAATGACAGTGGACCTCCCCCAACCCCGTTTCCCCACAAGAATGCACAGAGGAGGGACCGGAGGCCTGGGTCCCCTCCCTCCTGTGAGCCGGCCTCGCAGATGGAAACTTACAGCAGCTGGCAGCTCAGCCCAACTCTAGCCCCGATGGGGACATATTTGTGGGCAAGGGACTTCCAAAGCTTGGTCAGAGCAGATGTTTGGCTTGTGGGCTGGCAGGAGAGCCAGTCTCTCTCTGCGCACTTGAAACCACCACCCCATGCCGAGAGCCCCATCTGAGCTGAAGACTGTGGGTCAAAGGCCCAGAGGAAGCCCTCCCAGTTGCCATGGTTACCAGGCTCCTCCACATCCGCCTGCCTCCCCCTTTACGGTGGATATATTTTAATGACATTAAAGGAGATTTTCTTTTCCACAGAAAATTCCTTTCATCCCACTTTCGGTACTATAAATACTTCTCCGTGTTGCCACATAAGGCTTCACAAGTATCTTGCCCCACCCTGCCCCCCTTGAAGTGGGCTGCATAATAGTCCATTGACTAAAACAGGGCTTTTATTTTCCTGTTTGAGGTTACTCGGTGACGGTGATGACACGGAGGGTGGTGTTGTCTGCCACTCACTGACGATCTGCGTCGTGCCAGGCACCACACCAGGGGCTTCTCACGGCTGTTTTATTCAATTCTAAGAACTACTCGACAAGATAGACCCCCCCCAGCTAGTCGTCTAACTGGTGAGCACTGAAGCCAGAGCTGGAACGCTGGCCAGCCTCACCCCAGACCCTGCACAGACTCCAAACAATGGAAGCTCCCGCGCTTCCAGAGTGCGTGGAACCAAACTACTCCCGGGGGCCTGGGCACCACGTGAGGTTGCGCAATGGAGATGGCCCCCTGTGAGCCTCGTCCCTACTCTCCCTCTGTAAGGACACGCTTGTCAAGGGAGGACCCAAGCACACCCCAGGCTGACAGCCTCTCTTCCCGGTGTAGCATTTAAGAAGGCTTGGTGGCCCCCACCTCCCCCTTCAGCAGACCACCAGTGAGGGAGACTTGGTTACACACCTGACATTCTACCTCACTTGGCAAAGCGCCCCCTCCCCAAGGACCTGGCTGAGAAGACGTGGGAGCAAAGCACGGGGTGGCTAAGCACTTCCCAGCATCAGGGCCTGCCTTGTGTCACAGAGGAGGACACTGAGGCTCAGACAGGCTGAGTCATCCAAGGTGCCCCCAAGATGAAGCGATGCTGGGACTACAAAAGCCCGGGACCGTGATCCCCGCGCCTGCACCATCCCACGCAGTCTGCACCTGAAGGAGCCTGGGAATATGCTGGTGTGGGGCCCAGAGCACAAGGGGCCGAAGATGCTCGCCACAACACCGGGCCAGGAAAGAGAGCAGAGAGACGGGGCGTGGAACCAGACTACTCTGGGATGCACGAGGTTGCAAAGCCAGGATGGTGAATAATCGCCATAAGAGGAAATGGGGAGATGCTGTTTATGAATAAATTGTTGAGTATTTGTGTTGGAGGGAACCCAGTGCCTGGATTCAAGGCCCTTGTGTTAATATTTACTGTGTTATAGTGGCGAGCTTTTCACGAGGTAATCTGAGTTTAGACTGGGGAGGCCTTTGGATAAGAGCCTTCCAGAAGGGAAGGGCATGACTGGGACAGAACTGCTGGCCACCCTGACAGAGAAGCTGCGGCTGGTTTGGAAGGTTCTTGGTGTCTGCAGACTCGTCTCTGAAGGCTAGTGTGTCTCGTCCCTGGAGGTAGTTCTCTGGCCGGGGGACCTGGGGCCACGGGCCTGGACCTGCTGTTTCCTGAAACGCTTTGTGTGTTGGTTAGTCCACTTCAGAAGCCTGAATGACTCTGCATGCCCATGTGGGCTGGTTCTGTTACCTAGGGCCACACAGCAAAGCACCCCAGGATGAAGCAGCTCAGAGCACTGATGTCTGTTTCGCTCACAAATCAGCAGTTCGGCAGGGCTCAGTGGGCTAGCCTGTCTCCGGCCATGATGCTGGGAAGACGGAGAAGGCTGGGGCTGGACCATGTGATGACACGGAGGGTGGTGTTGTCTGCCACTCACTGACGATCTGCGTCGTGCCAGGCACCACACCAGGGGCTTCTCACGGCTGTTTTATTCAATTCTAAGAACTACTCGACAAGATAGACCCCCCCCAGCTAGTCGTCTAACTGGTGAGCACTGAAGCCAGAGCTGGAACGCTGGCCAGCCTCACCCCAGACCCTGCACAGACTCCAAACAATGGAAGCTCCCGCGCTTCCAGAGTGCGTGGAACCAAACTACTCCCGGGGGCCTGGGCACCACGTGAGGTTGCGCAATGGAGATGGCCCCCTGTGAGCCTCGTCCCTACTCTCCCTCTGTAAGGACACGCTTGTCAAGGGAGGACCCAAGCACACCCCAGGCTGACAGCCTCTCTTCCCGGTGTAGCATTTAAGAAGGCTTGGTGGCCCCCACCTCCCCCTTCAGCAGACCACCAGTGAGGGAGACTTGGTTACACACCTGACATTCTACCTCACTTGGCAAAGCGCCCCCTCCCCAAGGACCTGGCTGAGAAGACGTGGGAGCAAAGCACGGGGTGGCTAAGCACTTCCCAGCATCAGGGCCTGCCTTGTGTCACAGAGGAGGACACTGAGGCTCAGACAGGCTGAGTCATCCAAGGTGCCCCCAAGATGAAGCGATGCTGGGACTACAAAAGCCCGGGACCCTGATCCCCGCGCCTGCACCATCCCACGCAGTCTGCACCTGAAGGAGCCTGGGAATATGCTGGTGTGGGGCCCAGAGCACAAGGGGCCGAAGATGCTCGCCACAACACCGGGCCAGGAAAGAGAGCAGAGAGACGGGGCGTGGAACCAGACTACTCTGGGATGCACGAGGTTGCAAAGCCAGGATGGTGAATAATCGCCATAAGAGGAAATGGGGAGATGCTGTTTATGAATAAATTGTTGAGTATTTGTGTTGGAGGGAACCCAGTGCCTGGATTCAAGGCCCTTGTGTTAATATTTACTGTGTTATAGTGGTGAGCTTTTCACGAGGTAATCTGAGTTTAGACTGGGGAGGCCTTTGGATAAGAGCCTTCCAGAAGGGAAGGGCATGACTGGGACAGAACTGCTGGCCACCTGACAGAGAAGCTGCGGCTGGTTTGGAAGGTTCTTGGTGTCTGCAGACTCGTCTCTGAAGGCTAGTGTGTCTCGTCCCTGGAGGTAGTTCTCTGGCCGGGGGACCTGGGGCCACGGGCCTGGACCTGCTGTTTCCTGAAACGCTTTGTGTGTTGGTTAGTCCACTTCAGAAGCCTGAATGACTCTGCATGCCCATGTGGGCTGGTTCTGTTACCTAGGGCCACACAGCAAAGCACCCCAGGATGAAGCAGCTCAGAGCACTGATGTCTGTTTCGCTCACAAATCAGCAGTTCGGCAGGGCTCAGTGGGCTAGCCTGTCTCCGGCCATGATGCTGGGAAGACGGAGAAGGCTGGGGCTGGACCATAGGGGCCTTGGCCTCTCCCTCTATCTCTGTGTTTTCTCTGCATAGTTGCCCTAGAAAGGGGGCCTCAGGATTTTTTCCCAGTCCCCCACCTCTGCCCCCACCAGAACTCACAAAGAAGAGTTGGCGGAAGCTGAGCTGCCTTTTATGACCTGCCTCGGGAATTGATGACATCCCGTCTGCCACATTCGGTTCTACAGAAATGAGTCACTAAGGCAGGACCCGTGTGAACAAAGGAAACAGACACCCACTGGTGGGAGGAAGGTCCACAGAGCTGCCGGCATCATTCCCACATATCACAGGGGACGGAACCCAGCCCTACAGGGTCTGAGCTTTGGAGCGACTGAATCTAGCATGTTCCTCCGCTTTCTCAGAGTAGGTGTTTACAAAGACCCAGAGTACAGAATAGATAAAAGTCTTTCATTTAGACCCTTGTGATAAATACTTTCGCCGTCTGAACAGGGACAGGGTGAAACTTCAGCATGAAGAGACGTTCACGGGAGAAACGTCATCTGGAAACGTCATCTGTGTTCTACTTATGACAGGTCTGGGGACTTCCCTGGTCCAGGGGCTAAGAATCCATGCTCCCAGTGCAGAGGACCTGGGTTCGATCCCTGGTCAGGGAACTAGATCCCACATGCTGCAACTAAGAGTTTGCAGCTGCATCTAAAGATTTCGAGTGCTGCAACTAAGACCCAGAGTAGCCAAATAAATAAATAAATATTTAAAAAAAGAAAAGAAAAGAAAAGAAAGGTCTGTGCTACAGCTCCTTTCCCCAAGGGATGACAGTCTGAAAACTAGGTCACATGGCAACCAGTACATGGACAGATTCCCATGAGGAAGCTCTGATCTGAGCCAGCTGGGAGTCTGAATGAGAACCCACTGACATGCCAATGATCAATGTTCTTCTCTGCTCCTTTTAACCCAGTCCCAAAGGACTTCTACTGGACCACGCTGTCTCCTCCAGAGGGGACTTCGCCTGGGAATGACTGTTGTTGAGCTTTCTTCAGAACAGTGTAGAACTGAAGCATTCCAGGAATTCAAATTGGCTTTTGCGCCAACTGAACCTTACTGGTGATGTCATTTTTGCTGAGTTTATGCATAAGGTCATGTTTAAATTCTCTGTGACAATAGCTCGAGAACTATGGTCCTCTGATTACCCCAGCATCCCCTAGGAGTCTTCAAATTACTTCCCCACTCCCAGATCTACTCATCAGACCCTGCAGGGTTGGGGAGGTGCCGCACCTCCCTGTCTGGAACTGGAGAGCACAGTCTTAGAGGGGCTACGATGGGAGAGGGAGACAGCAGGCCTGCCAAGCCAGGGACTGGTTGTAGCTGCGTCTGGGGTAGTGACAGGATGGAAGTCGCCTGACTCAATTCTCTGGCCTTGTACAGAGAAAGAGAACAGACATGGAAAAACCCAGAGCCCACAGGTAGGAGGAATGACCTCCTCACACTCCACGTGCTCATGGTCCTACTGAAAGGAACCCAAGCCTCCAAACCAGAGGCAGATCCTGCCTGCGACATCATTGTCATCTTAGGAAATGGATTTGGCTCCTCCAGGCCTCAACTTTTTATAAATAGGGCTAGGTAGGGATGACAGTCGGAGAAGGCAATGGCAGTCCACTCCAGTACTCTTACCTGGAAAATCCCATGGACGGAGGAGCCTGGTGGGCTGCAGTCTATCGGGTAGCAAAAAGTCAGACACGACTGAGCGACTTCCCTTTCACTTTTCACTTTCATGCATTGGAGAAGGAAATGGCAACCCACTCCAGTGTTCTTGCCTGGAGAATCCCAGGGATGGGGGAGCCTGATGGGCTGCTGTCTATGGGGTCGCACAGAGTCGGACATGACTGAAGTGACTTAGCAGTCGTGGCAGCAGGGATGACAGTAGATTTTAGCTAATAAGCACTAAACCCTTATAAAGCTCATTAGTCTAGGATCTCCCTTAATCCGTGTAACAGGCCTGTGATGTTCTGAGTATCATTAGTAGTATTTTCCATTTGACAGGTGGAAAAAACTAAGGCACAGAGAGGCTGGTTAACTTGCCCAAGGTCACACAGCTAGCCCCCTCCCCCCTCAAACATCCACTGCAGTTTAGAAACTGTAATCCTCAGTGCCGAGGATGATAGAATAAGTTCATGCAAAGAAAGGCAGACCCCAGATCACAGGACCCAGGCAGGCTGGGCCTTTGGACTCTTGGTTGCCAGGATGACCCTGGTGGCTGAGAGGCCGCAAGATTGATAGCGCCAGGACACTATCAGATCGCTCATCCTTTGAGACCACAGGGAAGGGGGCATGGGAAACAGTTCAGAGGCAAGAAGAAATTGGTTCCTGATGCATATTGACAGGACTTACTAATCGAACATCATGTTTTCGTAAAATGGCAGTGACACTGTTTGTCCTGGAAAATCCCATGGACGGAGGAGCCTGGTGGGCTGCAGTCTATAGGGTAGCAAAAAGTCAGACACGACTGAGCGACTTCCCTTTCACTTTTCACTTTCATGCATTGGAGAAGGAAATGGCAACCCACTCCAGTGTTCTTGCCTGGAGAATCCCAGGGATGGGGGAGCCTGATGGGCTGCTGTCTATGGGGTCGCACAGAGTCGGACACGACTGAAGTGACTTAGCAGTCGTGGCAGCAGGGATGACAGTAGATTTTAGCTAATAAGCACTAAACCCTTATAAAGCTCATTAGTCTAGGATCTCCCTTAATCCGTGTAACAGGCCTGTGATGTTCTGAGTATCATTAGTAGTATTTTCCATTTGACAGGTGGAAAAAACTAAGGCACAGAGAGGCTGGTTAACTTGCCCAAGGTCACACAGCTAGCCCCCTCCCCCCTCAAACATCCACTGCAGTTTAGAAACTGTAATCCTCAGTGCCGAGGATGATAGAATAAGTTCATGCAAAGAAAGGCAGACCCCAGATCACAGGACCCAGGCAGGCTCTGCCTTTGGACTCTTGGTTGCCAGGATGACCCTGGTAGCTGAGAGGCCGCAAGATTGATAGCGCCAGGACACTATCAGATCGCTCATCCTTTGAGACCACAGGGAAGGGGGCATGGGAAACAGTTCAGAGGCAAGAAGAAATTGGTTCCTGATGCATATTGACAGGACTTACTAATCGAACATCATGTTTTCGTAAAATGGCAGTGACACTGTTTGCTTTAAAAAGGATCGGCTTAAAAGAAAAAGGACTGGCTACTGGTAATAATGGGGTACAGAGCAGGAATGCTGGGGGACACGAGAGAAAAGACACTCCCCAAAGAGGTCCTGACAGAGCCCTTTCAGACAGTGCTCCCAGAATTCTCTCCCACAGCATGAACCAGAACTCGGCACTCTTGGCTTCCAGAACCAGCACGGGCTCCCCATTACCTCCAGAGTGAGGTCCCAACCCACAGTTCAGAGTCACCCATGATCACCCCAGACTGCCTCTCTGACTCACATCCCTCTGCTTCCTTCAGTGGGTCACAGGCACCTGCCAGTACCACCGCTTCCCCCGGCCCAGACACACCCAGGTGTGTTTACATCTCTTCCTCTTCCCACCTCTGTGTTAGCAAAACAGCTGGAAATTTGAAGTTGGGAGCCGCACTGATGTTGCCTGGTGATACCTGACCAGGCATGATGGATGGGCAGAAAGCCCTTCTGTGTGGGAGAAAAAGGGCTGGAAACTTGATTCTGTGAAATATGGAAAGACAGATGGATAGGAAACTCACTTGGTTCTCAAACAGCCCTCGCCAGACAGCTGACACTTCCCAGCTATGCTTAAGAGATGTGACAATGAATGTGGATCCATTATCTGTTTTTCCCTTAAGGCTTCACAGGTGGCTCAGTGGCAAAGACTCCACCTGCCAATGCAGGAAATGCAGGTGCAATTCCTGGGTGGGGAACATCCCCTGGAGGAGGAAATGGCAACCCACTCCAGTGTTCTTGCCTGGAGAATCCCATGGACAGAGGAGCCTGGTGGGCTACCGTCTGTGGGGTCGCACAGTCGGACACGACTGAGCGGGCATGCACAGGCAGGCTCTGATGAGTTCCAGGTGAGCTGGGGCTCAGTCCTGTGCAAAGCGACAGGGTTTCACTCTGGGGAGGAACTCACATACATCATTCTTGTGAGCACAAATGAAACCACAGATCCAGTATGGTCCAAGGCACGTCAGGCAGCCAGGACTAATTAATCAAACACATTCCTATCTGGGCACACGCTCAGCCATGGCTGTGCTTAGGGACCACTCTCAGTACATGGGCTTATTTTTGTCACTTGGTTTTCTTTCCCTGATTATCACCATTTTAATTTTATTTCTTCTTCATTTAAAAGAATATATTAAGCATGCAATTAAAGCATATAAATAAGACAAAGTGCTTAGGCTTTGAATATATGCCTACTCATCTTTACATAGCAAAACAATAAATAATCTCTATTTGGGCTGACATATAATTAGTGCTTAGTAAGACAGTATGTTCATTTCAAGCCAGGGGTCAACAGGCATTTCTATAGAGGACCAGGTAATCAGTTAATTAGGTGTTATGGGCCAAGAGTTAAAATCAGTGATATCACATAAGAACTTTCTGTGGCAAGAGAGAAAATAAATGTCCACCACTTTTTGAAATTCAAAATAAAGTAGGATAATTAAGACAGGCTTTTACAGTACATGATGTATTAGTCAGCTCAGGCTGCCATAAAGAATATCATAGACCAGGGGGCTTAAACAACAGAAATGTGTGTTTTTACAGTTTTGGAGGATAGAGGTTCAAGCTCAAGGTGCTGGCGCGATTGGGTTCTGGTGAGAGCCCTCTTCCTGGCTTTCCCTGTGAGTACACCCGGAGAGAGAACAGCAAAAAGAGCCAGCCATCTCTGTCTCTCTTCTTCTAAGGACACAAGTCCTGTCTGATTAGAGCCCCACCCTAATGACCTCAGTTAACCTTAATGAACTCCTTAAGGCCCTGTCTCCAAATACAGTCACACTTTGGGGTTCAACATATTAATTGGGGGAGGTGAATCATTCAGTCTGTAACACAAGTCTGCTCGTGAAAAATGGAATTCTTTGGGGGCAGAAAAACATGCCACTAAATTGGAGGTCAAACGTAACATGAATTTGAAGCTGATGGTTCCTACAAGAACAGGCTGAAGTCGTGTTTGCCATAGCTGTGCCAGCACTGATGGAAAGACCACACAGTGGAGTAGAAAAAACCTTGGCTTTGGGGTCAGGCTGGGCCTGTGTTGAAATCCCAGCTTTGCCTCCCGTCAGCTGTCGCTACTCGACAGTGACTGAATCTCTGTGAACCTGGGTTTTTGCCGTGTTAGGGGGGTGGTGGGGAGGGGGAGGGAGGGAGCAG